>JALPQI010003756.1:0-70523 GCA_025490895.1 Thaumatotibia leucotreta | reverse complement strand
TATTCATCAGTGAGCATAGTTAGTATCATAAGTGAATGTCACGTCTTTAGTATGAAGTCGTTCCACTGTGCCACGGGGGCATCGGGCGTGTCTCTCCGGTCCACTGAACGCATTGTGCAGGGTCATTTCTCAGCTCATTTGTCGCTGAGTGTACTTCCGATAACCATTCATCGGCTGGGTGCGAAAACGGTCATAAATGAATGATGGATTGATGTTTCGGTTATATTTTTGGGTTTAAACTGGAAAAATACCCCGTGGTGAAGGATCTAACAAATAAATAATCGGATATATCTCCCATATGATTAGCAAAAACCTCGCGGTGAGAAAGACTATTCGTTCCTGCTTTTATTAACAATGTTAGAAGAAGACAGGTAGTCCTATCGCGCGCGAGTGACTGTCGCGTCAATTTTGTGCTTAGCCAGCAAAGCTTGTAGTCCAAAGTAGTCAAACCAAAGCAGGGTAAATATCTGAGCGTTTCAACCGCCTAATTTTGGTGGCATTATTTTTGCCGAAGTTTCTATTCGTTACAATGTGCTAATTTGTAATTTGAAGGAGGTACGGTACCTTATACAAATTACGAAGTATAACATTTAGACGTTTAGAAACTCCTGCAAAAATGATGCCACTAAAATTCGGCAGTGTGACCTACTTTGAAATTTTACTCCTTGCATAATGCTTAATTTTTTCATGAATGTGTTCGAATTCATACTGCTGCCACAATTAACTTCATTATCCATATCATTGAAGCTACTGTTTTACATCATTATTTTTATTTGACAACAACATATATAGGTGTTTCTCCAGCTAATGTATGTAACTATAATTTATTTTCGCGTTTTCTGGTTCAGTCTCAGTAAAAGTTACTCGATTTTACTTGTTCTTTTGGGATATCTGAGAGATTAAGGTTTTCAGTGAAATAACTGTTTATTTTTTCGAAAATACTATAAATTACACTACCTACTATAGAATACTTTCTTGTTGATGGAATATAACTGTGGCCCTAGTGGAAAAGGGTTGAAAGGGAATTCCTCGAGGCTTGTGAAAAAGGGCATAAGTTTAATGTTGCCTAGGTACATTGCGTTCCAAAATGGCTGGCGAGTAACCTTTTTCACTAGAGCAACAGTTTATAACGACTCAGAACTCGTACGAACTTTCCTGTAACTATAATGCATAACATCGTCCGTCGTTGATTCCAGGTCCCCACCGCGAGATGGCGGTCGACGTGCCAGACAGTTTCATCGCGCGTAACAAGACACCCCCCTCGCTACCCGCCACCCCGCCCCCCGCAGGTACGGCTGCGACCCTCCAGGGATGACGAGACCCTTCTCCTGTCCTCCGGCTCCGGTACGAGCTTCGGCAGCAAGCATTCCCTACTACAAAGCGCTGTAGATTCAGGCCCTAGCTCCGATGGATCAAGCTACAAAAACAGCACCATGGAAACTCCTATCCGGCCCACAAAGCTCCGAAGGTTCTGGAACAAGCTTCGGAAGCAAAAAATCAAAAGGCTCATCAACTGCCAAATGCGAACTTTCTGACCGAGCGTCAGTAGCCTCAAACACTACCCATACTTTGAGCGACCATAAAATCCAACTCCTCATTTCTAATGGCGACGATTCTTTAATAGATTGTAGAGAAGGCGTGTCCTACTCTGCGAGGACGGATTCCGTCTTAATACGAGAAGCTGTGTATGCGTCGTATAAACTGCCGCCTGGCTTCGATACAACGCCAGTGCTGTTGGGAAAGAGAAGTGGCAGTGGACGTGCCGGATTCGTTCGTCCAGATTGTGAAAACGACGCCAAAATACCCGGGTACCGTGGACAGAAAGAGCTTGCAGGTAACAGGCATCACGCATGGTCATTGGTGGATGGTATCATGGGTCGAGGGTAGTCCTATCGCGAACTGCGAAGATCGTAAGACTCTGTCACTCCAACGAAGGCGTGCTTGGAGTGACAGAAACAGCTCGTAATTACGGTATTCGATGTTCGCGGTAGACCTGATGTTTGTCAACGTTGCACATATTGTTTTTTTGTTGATAGTCTATAAGAAACAGATAAGGGATTAACGAGGCTTCTAAACGATTAGCTAAAGTGGGTGTAAAACGCTCATCAAACCTATGTAAATGTCATTAAAACGACAACTGTGTCGTCTGCGTCTTTGTCGGTTATCCGAGCCGAAGCGAGGCGATTGACAGAATTGTCGCACTTATATCATTTGACATAAAGCCTTTTTGGTTCGGCTGGCCACTAATGAAGGATCCGCCCTTATATAGCTAGGCCAAGACACAGTCATTCTGCTCTCTTACACAACAATGAATTTGGAAAGATATACCTATGTACTACTTTAAACGACAACGAAAAATCTCCAAAGTTATATTCTATTAAACTTCTGGAAGTTGTTACAAACTAATAAAACAATGTTATGCATATGAAACAATAGAGCACCGCAAATTGAATATTTGGCAACTAGCCACGAAATTCGCTTGCAGCAGAAAGTGCATTAAACTTTCAAATACGGTCGCCAGCATATTAATATATGCCTCTCTTCAGTATGCACCAGTCTGTGAACCACCTTTTGACCGCCCTAATCTGATAGTGATAGCTAGAAAATCCATATAGCTAAACTCGCCAGTCTGACAAATAAGACAAAGTTCTGATTTGGTTTTAAAGATGTAAAAATTTGGCCCATTCAAATACAAGTTCTGATCTGCGTTGTTTAATTTTGTATTGGAGCATGGTGGTGACACGAGCACACAATTTCACGAGGAATAAAAGGTTAAAAGTTGATGCCATGCCAAAAGAGATCGGACAAGACATGACACATGATCTTGATCGGGTCCGATCGGCTCTGGAAGTCCTCCTTCAATATCATAAGAGCGACAAGTGTGTCATATGCCGGCCGATGTGGAGTCGCTTCGCTCGAGCCGAATTGGGACGATTGACACAAAATTTTCGTATGACGATAATGATTATGAAATTGTATATCGATTTGGAAAGCAATATGATTGACGTTGACTATAACATCAGTTCTGGGTAATTTGGATGGTTTGGGCTGTAATCTGGGACGGTACTAACATGGGAACTATTACTTATACTAACTTTAGGTATTACATGATGGAATATCTAACACTTATTGGTAAGGGATAATCACAACTATCATAAGTAAGATATTTCAGTATTGCTAACAATCTGAACGATGTATACAATAATGAAATATTCTTACGATATCTGTAAATAAAATAATTTTATTGCACCTACACACTAAACACAAGTTAAATAACGACTTGCAACAAGTAGACTCTGAAAATCGTGTTATCCATCTATTATAGGTTAACTTAAACAACCTTTGACTTATGTACTTGTGTATAATATTATCCTACTTCACTCTAAAAGCATCAAAAATTACAATAATTAGGTGATTTTTTTTGCAATATGTTTTATAACGTCACATTGATGATTCCTGAGTGGCCTATGGGTGAAGTATACTTTAAAATAAAGGCACCAAACTATCATATTATGCAACGTAAATGTAACTAAAAACGGAATAAAATTAATGTTTTCAGTACAGTTGGTGCTTTTCATCGCAATATCGAGAAATGATTAATTTTATGTCCGGTCGAAACTTCAGAGGGCCATTTTTATCTACTGAAAACGTCGTCCGATATACGTGCGAAAAGGAAATTCATAACTCGCTACGGTCGTATTTTAATTATCGCCACTCGTTTCGAAATATCGTAAGGGTTAAAATAACTTGAACAGAAATATTTTTTCCCCTCACAAGCTCGTAAAGTGCTCGTTTATCCGTGTAAAAACGCATATTATTCACTTGTGTGGCAAAGTAATGACCTTGGAGCGTAGCGCGAAGTAGCATTAACAAAACGTAAAATGCTCATGGAAATCGTTCCATATTAATGATGATTAAATAATTTGTTTGAGAATTTAGTGTAAAATACAAACCTTTATATAAGTAATATGATGATTTTAACACATAAATCCTAAAATTCCATAAGTAACAATTGTTTTAGTGAATGATGATAAGATGACTAGATGCAATCACAAAACGCAGAAAATGTCAACGTCAACATTGTCAATGAATATTATAGGTTATAATCTTTATTTCCCGACTCGAACACGCATAAAAATAGTAAACTAAATAACTTTCAGAGTGTTCTGTTATAATTTTGTAAAAATAATGAATGAGAATGTTTTAATAATGCATTGGCGTTGGTGTGCAACTACAGGAATGTGTTAAAATCGTGCTGCGTTTAAGTTTTCGTGCTAAGTTTACTGCGACAAAATCTTGCATTAAATACATGATGCATTTGGAAAATTACATGAAAATTATTATCACTAACCCGATGATGATTGATGAATAATTACCTTTTTTGAGTTTCCTCGCTATAGTGAGGGGAAAAGTTTTGTGTTACACACGGGTGCAAATGTATTTTACTTCTCGTATATTAAAACACTCGCTGCGCTAAGGATTCTATTTTAGAACCACTCGCTTCGCTCGTGGTTCAACTATAGAATCCTTTCGCTTGCTCGTGTTTCAATTTCATACTCGCGGGTAAAATACAACTTTGCACCCTTGTATAACAAATAACTATCAGTATAGCTTCAATATTAAATACCTAATTCATTCATTATTATATAAGTTTTTTACGCAAAATCTGGTGACATAACGTACGAGCCGACCTGGGAACGCTATAAATAGAATTTGATCGAAATGAAATCGTTTTACAAGTAAATGATTATCTATGTTTTACGTATTTGTAACGTGTGTAATGTATGTTTAACGATCGCTATTTGCCTAAAAATGTGGATAGTGCTAATTGGCTATTGCCCTACTTGGTTCTAGTCCTTTTACAGAAAAACCAATATTTATTAGTAATGCTTAACGAATACGTCATTCAAGACTGTGACAGCAAACTTATGTCTTAATTTTGATATCAAGAAATGCTTTACAGATTAGTAAATGAAGATAGGAAGTGTGCGTGGCATTGTATCGTATGAAATGTTATAGTAGATGACACACCGCTAGCGCGCGCGTACAGGCGTACACGCCACGCATTCGGTGTGGCTCGGCGTTTAAGGTCTTGCTTCTTTATAAGACTATTTGCGTACAAGTAAATTCACTAAAGCTGGCACGAATGGAATGAATGAAATGAATGACATCTATCATTGTGTGCTTGCGGACCTGCTATACCAACCTGTCTCTACTGTCATTTTAACATCCACACATAAATACTTTCTGTCACTTACTCGATCCATTCGTGCCAGCTTTGATGAATTTACCTGTATAAGAGAGGTGCCTTTACCAAGCGAAATGTGTATATTCGAATAAAAGAGAGGCAAATAGATATATCGTATCCTTTAATCAGTTAAGTATTTTTGTGTACATTCTTTTAAAAGTTTATTGACATGTAATAATTAGTGTGTCTCTCACAATACCGTTAGTACTTTTCACAATGTGCGTTCCCATTGCGGGTCCACGTTGGAATTTCGAGCTTCTGAGTGTGTCAGTATTTAGTAAAAGTCTCAAACAATTGTAAAAGTAGCCACTCCAAAGTTACATTCGGTTAAATATGGACCCTCAGTCGTGACTATGGTATCCATATTTACTATCATCATGGAAGAGGATGAGGATATTGATCAATAGTAATCACTCCACTTGATGTCAAATAAGCGCCATCTGGTACCAAAAACATTATTTATGGTGTCTGGCATTTAAAGCAGTTTAAAAATAAGCAGAGCTACATCAAATTTAACATATTTGTAATCACGTGTTCGTCCTAATACACTTTCATAAATCTTTCATGAAACTGAGCACTTAAAAGCATCCGACAATTTTACCCCTAACTAAATACCTATGGCTTTACAAAACAGCACAATGATTGATAATCGTACCGTCAATCGTTCACTCATCTCGATTGACGTTGTCACAGAATTAATTACAACCCCATTGATTAATCATCAATCATCCATTAATCATGCTTGACTGCACAGCTCTCTGTCCTCGGCGTAATGACTATGTCATTAGGACTAACAATTACTTGGATTTTTCTCTCAAACTGTCAAATGGTTGGTACAATTTTTCAAATGTGACAACTTTGTAGTCTGACTTTGTACATAAAAGGCGGCAAAATTTTAAATATGTGTAATCTGGCAACCAAATACCCTTTAGTACCATTTGGTATCCAAAGTTTCGAAATGGAAATTAAAACCCCATTAGGTAAAGGCTTTAAATCGGGACTGATTATTACCGTTTTGTAACCAGGGTTGTACTAAATCCAGCTGCGAGATGGGATAGTTAGTTCCATTTCATAGCTGGCTACCAGGCTGAAAACTATATTTCCCATTTGGCAGCCAGCTACCAAATATGGCTACCAAACGGTACTAAAGGCCAAAACTCCTCAGCAGAAAAAGGTCGCTAATCCAATGTTCTTTATAAATAGGTCACTTTTATGAAATTGTATCTGCTCTATTTGTAATCTTTTGCCATCATTTTTTCACGGAAATATCCGAATGCTACGAACAAACAAAACATGGAAGCCGCACGCCATAATAAATTGCTTTTCAAGAACGGTCCTAAATTTTAGTTGACAAGTGTCACCCCCTCTTCAATTCAACACGGTAATTAATTTCAATGTCAACCTATAAAAACCTAGACCGCCATTTAAAAATAGATGTGGTTGGAAGTTTTGATTGGCTATATTCTATAAAAATTAGTCAAAGACGTTGCGCCGACATATGCGCGGTGTGAAAAAAGCGCTGTGTCCTGCCCATCTTAGCACAATTGAACAATTGGTTTTAGGGGCATTTTTGAGTTGGCGTTAGACGTCCATGTTGGTCGCAGTCTGAATGTATGTTTCTGTCTCAATTAGCAGTGCATTTGATATTAGACACTGATGCCCTGGCCACGACATTGGTCTAAGGCGACCAGCGGCGAGCGAATCCATGAGTGGGAGCGGGATGCCGATATGGGTATGAGAGGGAGCACCATACGTTTTCCGCTTAGCCGGTCGCCTTAGACCGATGTCGTGGCCGCGGCGTGACACAGACCATATGGGACACTGAGGTTCGTAGGGACAACAATATTACTTCGTACATTTCCGTGAAAATACGATGGCAAAGGATTATTAGTAGATAATGATAAATAATTTAGGGGATCATTCAAATGATAATTTTGTACTTTTATTTAAACAATTTGGGAATATAACTAACTATATGTATTGTAATTGCGGGACAAAAATTCTTGCATAAGATTCTAATACTAACGGAATATTTCTTTCAGGATTTGATATTTAGGGGTTTTATTTATAAAGCATGATTATTGTTTAAGAGTTTTATACCTGCTTTATATGAATGTGTATTACCTAATGTGAATACTAGGGGAAAAGCATGTTTAATTATACACCGTGTTTTATTCGTTTATTCGAAATGTTGCTTTGGATTACTAAGAGGTACCCTTGACCGCCATTAGAGATATATATGTATATCGTATCGAAAATATCTGAATACGCTTCTATCGTTATGGAAATAATGGCGTGTATAGATATTTTTGAACGCTCTTGTCGCTACGATATATCTGATGGCGAATATATTTATATCGCTTTTTGTAAATTAAAATTTTGGTTTCTCATACATCATATAGAAGATACCTTCTTGTAGTAGTGTTATGTACGAAAGATCAATCGAATTTAAGAAAGGGTGCTTAGATAAGTTGCCAATCGCTAACGCTTAATCGTCAATCGTAAACGAAAGGCAGCTAACTGTCTTTGTCGCACTAATATGAAAGAGTGACAGAGAGGGAAAGCTACCATACGCTACTAAGCGTTAGCGATTGGCAACTTGGCTAAGCATTCAGGTAGCTCTTACTAACGTTCGCAACGCTCTTACAAATATTGTGTCGAATTTACGAAAATAAACATGTAGTAAGTAAGCTATTTACCGAAAATAACATATCTTGGTACGTAGTTTTCATATACTTAAGAGGTGCTCCTTTACTTATTTATTGTAATTCTATTTTTATCATGTTTTGAATAAGAATTTACTACAGATCTTTATCTTTTCAACGCGGTTTGTCAATAATTTTATTTAATTAACATGATTAACGGCCCATTTTACAATAAATATATTTGTCAGATAAAATTATCACTAGGTATCCTTTTCCTCAAGCATATCAAAGAAAAGGATAGCTAACATTTATCTGACAGATTTATTGAATTCGGGGATGGTGAAAAAGGCCTTTATTGTTTTTCAACTAATTCCAGGCATTGAAAAGATTAAAATCATAATATGCTATAAAAATAATACTTCAATTACTGATCAGCAAAGTATTGACTGTGATACAGTGTGTGAAAAATCGTGCGTTAGAAAGTTGATTGTTGGTGACAGTAGATGGCGTTGTGGTACGTATCGACACACTAGAAACTGAAAGTATTTTTAACTTACTGTCAATACTCTTTGCATATCAGTAAACTCGAACATCTTACGTCCTTATTTATAAACCATAAAATATGTCTTCTAACTTAGTAAGCCGATAAGTATTATTAAATTTATTATTTATTGTATGGCAATACATGAATGTAACTGCAAGATAATATAAAATTACAATTAAATTTAAATAGGGTCTTGTAGACACATTGATAAGGCTAAAAGGGACAAACAATACTTACCAGCTTTGCTAACTTAGTAGACGAGACTAGCGTTGAATAAGGGGGTTAGAATACTGTGTGTGACCTACAATATAGGTAGGGTCGAAAAATTAAACGGTGCATTATTAAACGAATGAACAATCATTTGCACATATTGCTTAAAAAGATATATTCATATATTTTTTTTATTTCTTGTTATTTTTATACACCATCATTACTTTCAAACAATAAAAAGATTACATAAAGTAACAACATAATTGTTGTAAAAATAAAAACAAAATAACTAATATGACTCAGTACCTAGTATTCTTTCAAGACGTCTTGCGAGTGACAAGCTACGATATTGTAATGTCAAGATTCATTACTTAGGGCCCATAACTTCGAATAAGAGTATATGAATAAGAGTATATCTGAATTCAACAATTTGGAAACATCGGGATCTTTACAGAATTATTGAGGATAGTCTTAGGACTAACCCATTTAATTTTTTGGTCCCTGTTTTAGGCTACATACTGTATACGTATCGATTGATCTTGTTAGTGTATGAACGGAAAGCGAAGAGTGGTGTCAGAAAAATGAACTAATTTCCTGTTTTTTATATAGGAATAATCCTATTTAGTATTAATCAGGGTTCCGTGTCTACGAAGGAAAAATAAAAACGACATTAGTTTAAGAAATCTGAGTTGTAAGTGTAATACAAATTATAAAGGTAGGTACATAATGTTTGCAAAGCCTAATTAATATTTACATTCCGCAAAAAACATATGATTCGCCACTCTATCTATCGACACTCGACCCCAAAAAAATTGTACATAGTTGAGGCCTTATGCCGCGGCCACGACATTGGTCTAAGGCGACCGGCTTAGTGGAAAACCATACGTGTGAGAGGGAGTACCCATATCGGCATCCCGCTCCAACTCATGGATTCGCTCGCCGCTGGTCGCCTTAGACCAATGTCGTGTCGTTAAAACAAAATCACGATCGCGTCAATTGTGTTACGAAAGTTAGTGGTACAGTCACGTCTAATAATATGTGTACATTTCGGAACGTATGTCAAGGGCATAAGGATTAAAATCGTATACATATTATTAGAGCCGACCGTACTAACTGAAAGGTATACTCTGTCCAACAACCTTTGACTGTAGAAAAAGATGGCAAATTCAAAAAATCTAAGTGCGTTTCGTTTTCTGTAAGCTATCCAGCTTACAGAAAATTAGAATATGTTGCCTTTTTCACTCTCAAAAGTTGTTACACAAAATTTAACCTCGTAACACAAAAATTCTGACGTTAGATTTTGTTTTCATTAAAAGCCTTTAACTACATACAATTTTTTTGCAATCGACGCAAGTTGTTACACTGACAACAAAGGTTTGTTCCTGACAATCCTGACTTAGTGCTTATACCATTTTTGTTTACATTAATGTTGCGGCAGACTGATATAGAGTATAGCGACGACCTGGCTTAGCGACTGTTAATATAGACTATGAAACGAAAGGTTCCTGGTTCAAATATCATGAGGATTCCAACTTTTCCGGGGGAGCATCGTGGTTGAATGTACACGATCCCAAGATGCTCCCCATAACGGAAGAGAGGGCAACATCGCAGGGGAGTTTAGTGGGTATTCTTATCCTTGGAGGAGCGAGCCCCACATACCATCATGGGCTCTCCTAACCCGTGTTGCTGATGAGTAAATGCATTCTACCCTGCGTCAACAAAAAAAAAGACTGATATAGAGTATCCCTGTATTCCAGGTTCAGTTGTCTTGAAAAAGAATATTAGTTCGCTTTTCTGCTACCAACTCTTTCTACGACCGAGAATAGTTCCTTTATTAGTATGACAAAACGAGGTATATTTACTGTGCTAATGATTTGGTTTCTGATATTTCGGCACAGTTGCAAATTGTCTGCTGAATTTACATTTGCAAGGTATTGCAGCAAATATTATCATCATGTCAGCCGAAAGACGTCCACTGCTAAACATGCCTCCCCCAAAGATTGCCACAATGACCAGTTCTGTACCACCCGCATCCAGCGGACTCCTGCGACCTTCACCAGGTCATCAGTTCACCTTGTGGGGGGCCTACCCATTGTTTTATAGGACCTGTATCAAAGACGTCAAATGCTATGGAAAGTCAGCCATTATTTGATAATTTTTTTTTGGGATTCTACTATTTACGATTGTTATCACCAGGTCATCAGTCGACTTTGTGGGGGGCCTGCCCATTGTTTTATAGGACATGTATCAAAGACTTCAAATGCTATGGAAAGTCAGCCATTATTTGATAAAAATTTTTTGGGATTCTACTATTTACGATTGTTATAGGTGAAAGTGTGTAGCAAATGCCATTACCACTTTCTTGTATAGATTTGTTTAAAAACTTGCTGCAATAACTTGCAAAATGACCATTCATATACCAGACCACCTCAAATAATGACTATTATATTCGAGCGTTTCAACCGCCTCACTTTCATGGTCACATTTTCTAAGAGTTGGCTGTAGGCTTTATGGTGAATTTCAATTATTTGGTAGATGTCACGTACATGTACAAGATAACCAGACATGAAGTTAAAATAATCAGCCGTTATCACGAAAGTGATTCGGAATAAACGCCCAAATAATGACCCAAATGTGAATCTGGCTTTACATTTACATGGTTTGCATGGTAAATATCCCGTTTTGTCATATTAGTAACGTTTATAAGTTATAACCATCGGTTTTAAGGTTCAGTTATGACAGTTAACCGACCGTTTAGTGAAATAAGATTTAAATAATATTGTCTGAAATGTACACAGCCATTCAAAATCCAACCTTAAAGTAAACCACTGACAGTTGATTTAATAGCAGGTGAACGGCACAGCGAAAACCGCGGCCCCCGCTATCCCCCCGCGGGAGGTTGCCCGCGACGCCCCCCCGCGGCCGCCCGCGCATGACGTCACTAAAGAGCAGATGGAATCCATCAAGAAATACCAGGTCAGTGCCTTAGAGGTTACTCTTTGATTTTATTATCTGTGGACGCTTACAGATAGCACATGAACATGGGTGTGTCACTGTCTCACAGTATTAATTACACCGTGATAGGTGAGGATATCGTGAGAGACAAAGTTTGCTGAAATCACATTCTCCATGATAATATTCGTTCAGTTATTCGCAGCTACCCGTCTCTTTTCGATTGTATTGATTAAAAAGAAACGAATATAATATTATTATGCCAGTGGGCTCAGTTTTATCATATCTACCTACTTATTGGTACCTGTTTACATAAATTTCTTTAGGAAATTCAAGTATTTATTTTTCATACAAAATAATTGAGCACGCAATGTAATTGCATCCACCAGTAGTAGCCTCGTTAACTACCGTAGACATATTAAGTATCTAAACGTCATACGAGTGTCATGTCAGTTGGATGGCATACATTGCTGCTGAGTTGCACTTTAGAAAAATTATTACACCTAATTAACAGCAAAATTTAACGAAATGATTATCTTATACGATTCGCAGGATCAGATATTATAGGTGTATTAATTATTTGCCCGTATAACATACACACGCTGTATAAGACCGAAAGGGACAAAAAACGTTTATGAATAAGGGGGTTATTCTACTACCAGTGGCCTATCCCACCAAATTTTACAAGCGAACAATTCTACAAAATTGTATAAATTCCTATACATAAAGTTGAAAATTTTGTAGAATTGTACGCTTGTAAAGTTTTGTGGTATTGGCCCCTACCCTCCAAGTACATCTTGTGTTTGACAGAAACTTGCAGCTACCCGTCTCTTTTCGATTGTATTGATTAAAAAGAGACTTGTATCTGCGAGTTGCTGTCAAAAACAAGACGTACTTGAGAGAAATTTAGATTTTCTTACATACATAGTTACATACAATAAGTAAGTGAAGCTAATAAAAGCGTGTTCAAAATGTGTAAGTATTTAGTAAAATTAAAGGACAACTAAATGACTATTATCACATAGTTAGTGCGTGTCTATTGCTCCGTGCGTGACTATTTCAAGATATTCCTAATACCTACGTACCTACCTACCTAATACACGTTTTAGCAATAAAGATTTGCTTAGTATTATAATTAACTATGAATGAAATAACGACACTAAATAAAGTGAAACACATTGTACTCGCAATTTTGGATTACTAGATGGCGCTACAATCGTTATGTTAACTTTCGCTTTTCATCATTTACGAGAAAATAAAATGAAGGCAATCAATAAAATGAAGGAACAACATAGCTAATGGCTATTTTATTGGTTCATCCTTAGTTGCCCTATTTAAAAAAACAATTTTCTAAACTCTAAATACATTTTTATGCTCTTAAAGCCGAGCCACACCGAACGTGTGTGCAGTACAACGCGTGTGCGTCGCGTGCGTGTTGTAGCGTATGTAAATATCATAGTAAATCGCACACCGTTTCCGGACACGCGAGCGAACCAAGCCAGCGGTGTGCCATCTAATATAAATAAATATCTTGGGACATCTTACACAAATCAACCTAGTCCCACGGTAAGCTCAATTAAGGCTTGTGTTGTGTGGGTACCAGGCGACGATATATATAATAGATAGATACGTATAGATACTTAGATACATACACAGCCATGACCAAGGAACAAACATTTGTGATAAATAAATACACAAAGAATGCCCTCGCCGGGATTCGAACCCGGAACCTCCAGCTTCGTTGGCAGGGTCACTACCAACTAGGCTACAGAGGCTGACATATATGCGATTACATACGCTACAATGCGCACGCGAACACATGTAGACGCATCCGATGTGGTTTTGCCTTAAAACTACCATATTTGCCGATTAGTATTTTAGTCTGAAGGTATTTTTTTCCCATAATATGATTCCTATGTTTGTATATTCTCGACTTATGTAGAGCCAAGGGCATAAATATCTATACACTTTGTTTAATATTGTATGTGATTTTGGGTCAAAATTCTTTTTGTTGTCTTATTTTGTGTCCCTAAAAACGTTGTGATGTTACACACACAACACATTTTAATACAGTTGTGATTTTTGTATGAGATGATGTAAGTTTCCAATTTTTGATGTATGGATTAAAATCTAGAGTGAAAAAGAAATACAAGTGCACCGGATCATTTTTGTATACCTACTGAGTCGAGACAGCAACTAGATGCGTGACAGTATGAAACAAGACAGCGAAAAGAATTTTTCCCCTCACTAGCTCGTAAAGCGCTCGTTTATCCTTTAATACGAGCGGGTAAAAAACGCTTTTTATACACTTGTGAATAAAGTAATTTGACATTTCTCTAATTCCTATAGCCCCCTACTGCCTAGTATAAGTGGATCTGTATGACCGTAGTAAGCATGCGCAATCGGAGCTCACATGTTAAATTGGTCGTTTCTCATGTGACTTTGTAAGCCATTGGCAATATTTAATTTCCATAAGTAACTCTATTCTACGATACGTTTCGACATTGAGTTTCAAATAGTTTCTTTAAGTTAATTTACATTTGGATGAGATTTGTAATCATATTTCCTCGCGATAGTGAGGGGAAAAAAGTTGTATTACACTTGGCGGCAAAGTTTGTTCAACTCTCGTGCCTTGAGACCTTCGCAATGCTCAAGATTCCAGTTTTTGAACCACTCGCGACGCTCGGGGCTCAATTTTGGAATCTTTCGCTAGCTCAGGTCTCAATATTGGCACGACAGTTAAACAACAACTTTGCCCCCTTGTATAATAAATAACTATTGACCCTTTTATGTCATATTTTGATTACATTGTAAACCTACTTGCAAAAGGGCAATCTTAATATAATAGTAGGTACTACTTTTATCACTGTATAGCAAATCTAAAATAAAAAATGGCGGCTAAAAGGTTACCAGTTCATTCTTTGCGGCGTATCACAAAAACATTTTGTCACGTAGGATCTCCTAACCGTCCGTTTTTTCCGAGACGTGATGTCCTATGATATCTGATTCGGAATATAAATAATTTCAAGCTTATCTTAATAGTTGCCTCACTAAAGCGTCCTTAAGTCGTCATGTTTAAGGTATACAATTGCTTGTGATGAATTATCCAGTAATAAAAAATAATTTAACCGGTAACTTACTTTCTTCGGTTACCGCGAGGATTACACATGAAATAAAACTATGAAAACGGATAAACTCGTGTATATTAATTAACTCTAACTTCATTCCGACGTTTCGTAGTTAAAGTTAGTTAATATACGCGAGTTTATCCGTTTTCATAGTTTTATTTCACGGTAATTTATTGTTAAAATTATGCTTTGGAAATAATTTATTATTTACCACCAACTGTAAGTAGGTACTTACTGTATTGTTGTGGTATTGTTATATATTAAAGTAAATAAATGGATCAAGTGGGACTGGGCTTGCCACGTCTACCGCATGCATCCTGATAGGTGGGCTAGCATAGCCACGAAGTGGGTGCCGGTACAGCGACGCGGACGTGGCAGGCCCAGACGGAGATGGCGGGACGATATAGACTCGTTCCTAGACAACTGGCCGGAGGAAGCATAAAATCGGAAGTCATGGAGATCCAGGGGAGAGGCCTTTGCCCAGCAGTGGGACACCAATATAGGCTAGGACTAAAAAAAAGGATAGGAACATGTCTTTTTATTCGACGGTCGCTAGTGTACTCGTATCTACTTAAATGGTTTTTAAAAACGTCTAAAGAGAAAGACTTAAGTAATATTAGGAACAAAATTAGAAAAAACCGGCCAAGAGCATGTCGGGCCATGCTCAGTGTAGGGTTCCGTAGTTATCAAAAACGGCTGGGCCGTCTACGTACGAAATAGTTTTATTTTAACCTCCTGAGGCCTGGTGACGTCACTTACTTCTACCGAATTTTAACTTTGACACTATCTATTCTATAAAGTCAAAATGTTATGTAATAGGTATATATATGACATAGGGTCTCACGAGGTTAAAGTACTCTGTAAGCCCACTATTCATGATTTTTTTCATATTTTTTAAACCAACGGATCAAAAGTTAGAGGGGGGGAGGACACAATTTTTTTTCTTCTAGATCGATTCATTATCTCCGAAACACAAAACCACAAAAAAAATCAGTCAAATTGAGAATCTCCTTTTTTGAAGTCTGCTAAAAATCTATGCTACGAAACCCTAAAACTCAGCTTTACATTGTTTGTGATTCCATTTTATTGTTTGTGATTTCGTTTCCCTTTCAAGATTTCAACCTAAATGTCAGTGTCGTGTAATTTTGACTGCACTGTCAAATAGATGCCACGTCCATGTTTAATTTCGTACCTACATCGTATCGCGCGATCTCGCGCTGACATCAAAGAATCTTTCATTAAACTTTGGGTGCGGTATTGGCAGTTGGATAAATTGTTTTCTTGCACGTGTAAATAAGCAGGCATTTATTAGGTGCCTCAAAAATGGAGCCAAATACTTTGGTTTATCAATCTTATTTGGCGATAATTTGTAAAATGGGCATTTAGGACTACTTTTTTTTACTGGAATGGTAGCTTCACAAAAAACCTAGCCGAAAGTTGTTCTCGTATGTATTCTAAATAATATTTAGAATACATTTACATATAATAGATACAATTTTGTGATTGACTGGTTGTGTGACAACCAGTCACAGCCAGTCACCAGCCAGTCACAGTATCACAACCAGTCATCACAAAATTCTTTTGATTTTGGTTATAAAAAAATCTTGAGTGATTAATCAATAATTTAATTAGTTGTTTTTTGATTTTCCGCTGTGCAAAAAAGACTTCTGAACGTTTTAGTAAAATACTGAATGAGCCCGTAGGAGTAATCTGAAATTGAGCTTCTCAGTAATCGTGGATATGGACTGCTTTGAAGAGAGGCTGACTTAAGAATTTAGGTTCTAACAAATAAAAAAAATAAAACCGACTATAACCGATTTCTCCAAGATCCCACCATCAGACCCCGGCATAATGCCAACAGACCATCACGAAAAAATATTTTGAAAATTGGTACACGATTCTTGAAGATATCGAGTAACATCCAGAAAAAAAAACAGTCGAATTGATAACCTCCTCCTTTTTTGAAGTCGGTTAAGAATTAGATCCTGACTTACGTTACGGTTAATATCAAGGATATTTCATTTTTCATTTGACCCTTAGACAGGTCAAAAACTCAATAATATTCGACCTCTGCTCAAGAATCCCTTTTTTGTCACGATGCGACACTAATATAATTTCCGATTGTTCAGCTTTTCGCACATTTCGTCTATCAAACCATGTTACAATGCCGATAGGGTATAAAATCGCTCCTACTTCCAGTGAAGCTGAAATAGTTCGTGAATAGTGATCGATCGCCGCATCTGTCATAGTTCATAGGCTTGGTATAGTGGCGAAAGACGAATTTGGGTGTTGATGTAGTGTTTCTGTTTGTTCTCAAGGCGGGTCACGAGCGATATGTCAAGTTTATGATGTAACTTTATTCAGCTTTACATGAAAGAAGGATTAGACTAGATTTACGTAAAATAAAACAATTTAAAAGGTTGTATAAAAATAAATAAAATAAATAAAAAAGCCTTTTTATTCAAATCAAGATCATTAGTAAGTTTAGTAGGTAAATTTATTTGAATGTTAGTTTTCTTTGATTTGAACCCCTCTTTGGGTGAAGGCCTCCTCCAACTGCTTCCATAGTTTGCTGTCCCTAGCTTGGGACAGCCAGCTTTTGTCGGCAAATTTTATTAGTTCATCCGCCCAGCGTTGCATTGGCCTGCCAGTCCGTCTCTTCCCCGATGGTCCCTTCCATTTGGTAGATTCAATGGTCCATCTTTCATCAGACAAGCGTACTACATGGCCTGCCCACCGCCATTTTAAACTTAGTGCATGGTTGAGGGCATCAATGACTTTTTTCTTTTGTCGGACTTTTACACTTCTTACTTTGTCGATTTTTCTGATCTACGAACCGGACTGAACCAAAGGAAAAGGGTTGTATAGCGTATATTTATTGAATTTAACTAGATCCCGGCATCTCGAACACTTTACAGGGTTTGTGGTCTACGGGGAGACTGAAAATGGAGGAAATTTGATATATCCATCATATGATATATATGATATTATATGATATATATTTGATACTTCCATAAAAATAAGGAAAAAATTCATGAGTAATCATCGGATCATCCTAACGGACAATTGGGAAAATGTAAGGATATACCTACATTTTTATTTTATTACTTCCTGAAAACCATTCAAATATCTCAGAATAAAATTCCGAATAGATACATATTCGAATACGTGAAACTTTCGAATATTTGCAAGCCCTAAGGCCGTGGGTTTTCTGGTCGGCGACCGACGCGTGTCCGCCGCCGACGACGTTCGAATGTTTTGTTCGCGAATGTTTGAGGGTGGTTTCTCTGACACGTCGTCGGTTACCCGCTGCCAGTGACGTGTCAGAGAAACCACCCTCAAACATTCGCGAACAAAACATTTGAACGTCGTCGGCGGCGGACACGCGTCGGTCGCCAGGTGTGCTATTCTCTTACATTCGACGCTGCGTTCGTCAACGAGCTTGACATTGAGATAGCATTGTCTAAAATCCTAGCTGTTTGATTTGACATTAGGAATCGAGGCTGTGAGTGAGGTTGTGGGCGAGTTCGTCGCTGTTTTTCGTTAGAGAATACGAAGTTCGTACATTAAACGTCAAACTCTCGACGCAGTGTAGTTCCAGGTCACGCCGCATTCGTCGCCGAGCACTAGTCTCGTTTAAAGTATATTAGTGAATACCGTTTTTATGCTCGACGCTGCCGCAGCGCTGACACAGCGCTGACAGCAATGCGGTTTCCTTAGTGAATAACACTGCAGAAAACCCACCTAAGATACACTGGATAAAATAAAGACGTAGCCACTGTTTCATGTTAGCATCCTGCTACCACGAACACCGAACCGCAAATCGTGGGGATTTGTCTCTTTCACTCCAACGAAGGCGTCATTAGAGTGACAGAGAAAAATCCCCCAAATTTGCGGGTTTCTTGTTCGCGGTAGGGCAATTTATCCACACTCTTACGCGACGTATTCTTTATTACAGGGGTTTTATTGCATTAATTAATAACGCAATATGTACGGCAACGGTAAAATGGCGGCTGAACAAGTCTAATTGGAATATACTGAGTACAGTCGACGTGAGTTAAATTGGAGCGTATCGTTATTCATAAACGACTCCTAACTTAGCAAGCTGCTCTTTCGGTCTTATCAATATGTCTGTAAGAGCGAAAGGGACAAACAATACTTAGGGGCTTGCTAAGTTAGCAGACGTTTATGAATAAGGTTAGTTTTACTAAATTCTACAGGGTGAAAACTCAGATTTCCGAAGTCATACAACCTATGAAACCAAACCCAAAAAAGTTTTTTTAATTAATATTAGACATCATAATTATATAAAAGAACTTTGGAACATCCAAAGACGCCAAACAGAACGGTATACTTACTATACTAAATACATTAGTCGATTGCAAAAAAAAAGTGTATGAAGGGTCCACGGAAAAAACTTGTACAGTGTTTAAAAAATTAGGGCAAATTCACACCTTATTGTGTTAAAATTAAGGTGGTTTTTCCTTCTGTAATTTGAATTGACTAGACATGTTTTTTTCCGTGGACCCTTCATATTGTTAATCAAAGGGCTTTGAAGACAACTAAATTTAACATGACATTTTTGTATTACGAAGTTACCCATAAAGTTTGTATGACTAACTTCCTTATATGATTTTTTTTCATTAAGCCGTTAAGAGCTTAAATATTTTTTTGCAATCGACCGAACCTGATTATTTGGCGGTTGCTACGAAATATATGTGACGCTGACTATACCACAGGCTGTATTTTTTCAATTAGTTCTCTCCGACTCATTGTGCTCGGCTGGCTACGGGATGATTTCTCCACACGACTGTACCACGAGTTTGCCGCAGTTATCGCTTTACCTTTGATAAATAATAAATAATAAATAAACATCTTGGGACATCTTACTCAAATCGACCTAGTCCCACGGTAAGCTCAAGGCTTGTGATGTGGGTACCAGGCGACGATATATATAATAGATAGATACATATAGATACTTAAATACATAGACAGCCACGACTAAGGAACAAATATTTGTGATAAATAAACACACAAATAATGCCCTCGCCGGGATTCTAACCCGGAACCTCCAGCTTCGTAAGCAGGGTCACTACCAACTAGGCTACGGAGGCTTTGCCTTTGATCTCACTCGCCATAATCACCACATTAAAAATTTATAAACAACCAACTTCAACCGATCTTTCGATATCATCTGTGGTTTCATTATTGGTTTCCTATCATCAAATCCTACTTTCCGAATGCAAATTCTTGTTAATTCATGAAAATTACCAAAAGCGCCATACATGTACCTATAACATTTGAAGAGATCCCTCGATTTCTCCAAGATCCCATCAGACCCCAACTTGGTGCCAATGGGACCATCTTGGGGTTATACACGTTCGATTACAAAAAAAAATTAAAACCGGTTCAAGATTCTCGGAGATATCGGGTAATATACATACAACAAAAAAAAATGCAGTCGAATTGAGAAGTTCCTCCTTTTTTTGAAATCGGTTAAAAATAATTATGCCCAATATTCAATATAAGTGGACTATTGTGACACCCACGGGAAGAGTTGGGGTGGTAGCAAATGTAATCTTACTGCGTGTGAAATATGTTTTTTTATCTAAATGGAACCCTCCATGACAATTTTAATCAATTTCCGTTCCTCATTCGCGTTATTCGATTCGCTCATCTTTTTAATCTTTCACATGATTTGATAGGAACTGTCATGTGGAGGTTTTGCGATACTTTAGAAGTATATCGAGCCCCTTAAGGCTGTCTTTGGTCCCTTTTCTTGCGTCACATTACTGTGACACGTGTAACGATTCAATTTTGTTGATATATTTATATGGTTTCAACTGGCTTCTATAGAAAAATTTGAAATTTCAGGGCCTCTCGTTTGATTTGCGCAAAATATCGTCAGTTTCGTTTTAAACTATTATTAATTAATGGGAAATAAATAGGATAGATATTTATTTTGTGTTAATTTTCACACAATTTGACGGAGCGCAAGGTGAGATGTTAGGTTTACCAAGATTCTAAATAATTATGTGATAGTTCGGTGATATATCGTGTAAAAAGTTTTGATTGTTACACAGATATCATTTATACGAGTACCCAGATAATAATAATTATAATCAACTAATCCGAATGACAAATCTCACAAGAGATGTAATTACTGTACCTAAATGTACTGTTTTTACATATTTCGAAAGTGTACGTAATCCTTGGCATTATTTACTGTATCGTGAATAAGTACCTATATAATGTATGTCTGTTGCCTGTTGATATTTTTTTTTATGTTCATGAACCTAGGAAAACATTGTAATATGTGAAAAACCCCAGCATTGCTAATTCACAACTTTTACTGTTTTTCTTGTTACGAGCTAAAATACGTCAGTTTTGTTAAAAAAAATCCAGTTCCGCAAAGCCGCTTTTTTAAGTGTACTAACGTTATAATACAGCATTCCACTGGCCGGTTGCCCTATTGTTTGCCTTTGTTTGCTCTTCCTGTGTGTTCATTTTTAACTTTAAATTTACTCTTTTATTCGAAACTACCGTTTGTAACATTACAGCTTTACAGCCGCCATTTTGTTCCCCTTTAGCGTAATTAATGAGTTGGCTTGCTCCCGTTTCAAATTTTTCAAATGCGTCCGAAATTTCTTTTGGAATTTTCCAATATCATTCCCCGTAATAGGTTTCGATCTGTTCAAATCGGATCATCAATATTCCGGATACCAGTCACCGGCGAAATTTCTCATTTTCCTAGCAGCGTCGGAATTATGTTTTCCTCTAACACAACTAAGCGTGAAATGTAGTTACAGAAGTTCATTGGGCGAGGTCTCTTGCGCGTAAAAATCAAAGTTGCTTATCTGTTTTTGACAGGAAAACAAAGGAGACTTAACCCGACTTGACCTGAAGTCGAGTTAGCCATGCGGAATCTTCCGAAGGGTTACGAATCGGATTTGCAAGATTGTCCCTTTATCCTTCCGTGTTTACGGGATAAGTATGCGCTTGTTTATACGCTGGTTTTTATTACCATAAATCAACTCAACGCTTGTGACGGCAAGTCGTAAAAGTGGCATAATTTCAGATTTTGCTTACGTGTTTCTAAAGGCTTTTTTACTGATCTCATATTTTGGGGAATGATGTTGATATCAGGGATCGGATAACGGTTTTTGCTCCATACAAAAGAACGGTTCGAATTCCGTTCTTTTTCGTTCTTCGGTTTATATTTTTTTTGTTAATGGAGTAATTCAAAAATATGATGTTAATAGTTGATGTTGATGTTGAATACTACATAAAGAGTGTAAAACATTTAAAAATATTGAGCTATTTAGAGGTTTTTCTAATAAACCGGTTCCGATCCCTGGTTGATATTGCCACTCAAAAATGTAATTATGTAATAAACAAAGTTAATAAAATATAATTCATTCGTATATTCTGCGTTTATTATCATACTTTATACTCAAAAGCGTGAAAGCAATATATGTGTATAACGAGCTAAAAATGTTTATACGGGCTTTTTAATAATCCACAACCAGAAATTTGTCTTCAGCGTTCTTAACACCGGAAACAGGACGGACAACATTTGTCTAACTATATTTCTGTGACCCTCCCACGTATTTATCTTAGACCTTTGCACTCTTTTGTAATCTGACACTGTACAAAATGTTTTCTTCCCGGAATTCGCCGTACCCGTTCTGTGGGTCTCACATTTCGTTATCTGCTAACGTCAATTTCATACGCCCACACAGTCAATAGCCTCTCGTTAATTAGGCCTTCCTAGCCACGCCGGTACCTTGGGGGACGCCCAAGTTTTGCTGTCCGTGTTTGTTTATACTCTGTTTACCGCGTAAACATGCGGGCACCGACATAAACACTGTCCCCGATCGTGCTTTTGATTTATCTCGGCATCCGAGTAAAGAAAACGCTTTTGTGTAAAAGGAGTATGGGTCTAGGATACTGCCCTGAGGAACTCCGTAATTATTTCTGAACTAATTTATTTGCAGGAACGTGTAACTGTAGGTAGTTTATTACAGTGATATGGGTAAACCCTGTTAAATGAGGTGTCATGTGACTGGTTTTAACCGCAAGAATAGCCGGCTTTATGACATCACCTTAGACAATGGACGCAACGGAGACTAAAACCATATAAGGCGTTAGTTTGCTTTTAAGCTAGTTCAACCATGTCAGGTGACTTGGCAGACTAACATTATTACGTTAGAAATAGTTCCTGAGGGTACCTACCAGATTCAGTATCTATATCTACATACAAGTCGTAATTTCGTTGACCCATCCAAGCATTATAGTATAATATAATCGAATTATTCCCCGTTAGCTATAGTCATTCTCCTTATATGTTATGTTAGCTAGTTAAATTAGCTATTCACTCAAGGAAAATAAGTATTTTATTATAAGTATTGGCCTACAATTGGTTGTTAAGTGTACAGTTCAGAGTTTTGATTCACCAAACTTTTCAGGCGTACGATATAAAATTGGTAGGTAATCGTTAAGGAAAAAATATCCACAACAATCTGTCAATAGTCATTAATTTTAGTGACAAATTTTAAAGGATGGATCCTTTTTCCTTACGTTGTGGCGTAAATTAATTTCATCACTAAATTAGAACTGAATTTTTAAATATAAAAACGAAAAGGACATAAATTACTTTTTACCTAAAAGATACAACTACGGGATAATTAGGATCGAAATATCAGCCCGTAGTATTTCATTAATTAAAACCTATAGCAAAAGGGTAGATATCATAGGTATTTAACAAAATTTGTGTTATTACTTCTACTCGTTACACGTTTATTAGTTCTACCATTTTTCTTATGCTGTAATTCAAATCTCAGCCAAAATCCTGTAGAGCAGGAAAATTTTGCTTCTTTCAGTTCTGTGAATTGAAATTTCCTTTCTCAGCACTCGACTTATTGGTTTCCGAAAGTATTCGGTTGGAATTGGAAATAAGTTTTTCTGAAATTTCGAGAAAGTTTTCTTATTACTTCCTAATATTTATGTTATTTTTAGAAATGAGTTTTGATAGAATGTTATTGCAATACGTACAGTGTTTACAGATATGTCGGACCGGTCAATGTGCTCAAAAATATCTAACCCCCTTATTTATAAACGTCTGCTAATTTAACAAGCCGCTAATAATTGTTTGTCCCTTTTGCTCTTATGGACACATTGTTAAGACCGAAAGGGACAAACAATTATTAGCGGTTTATTAAGTTAGCAGACGTTTATGAATAAGGGGGTAACTCTCTATTGTCATAGTGTTAGTACATGTTCAGATATTTTTGAGCCCCTTGGCCACTCCAATATATCTGACAGCGATTGTAATATGTCTTAGCTTGTTGCGTTATGGAATTTATCGAGGTTTCCGCGTGGAATCCTAAAAATGCAAGCCGTGTAATGAGATTGAGCTACATGGTTGGACGTCGCAGATCTAGGTCAGCCATTGGACAAGCCATGCCGCCGCCAGATATATCTGATCGGCCAGAGTGATCACAAATATGTGTCCACAGCCTTTGTCAGCCTCTGTAGCCTAGTTGGTAGTGACCCTGCCTACGAAGCTGGAGGTTCCGGGTTCGAATCCCGGCGAGGGCATTATTTGTGTATTTATTTATCACAAATATTTGTTCCTTGGTCATGGCTGTCTATGTATTTAAGTATCAAAGTCAAAAGTCAAAGTCAAACTATTCTTTATTCAAGTAAGCTTATTAATAAGCACTTTCGAATCGTCTGACATGAGAGAAAAAAATCTACTATCTACTACTGGTTCAAACCCTACGCCGTTCCTGAGAAGAACCAGTAAGAAACTCAGGTCGACTTATTTTTTCAAAACAGTATAATAATACATCTTATTAAAATAACATGCATTAAAGAATGTACTACATAAAAAAAAAAAAAAAAAAGATTATTATAGACATTTTTATAAAGACAGAAATAAATAAAGGACCATAATATTAAACAAAAATAATTATTATTGTACAAGTTCGCAACATTATTAAGTATCTATATCTAATACTACTAGAGATGTAAAGGTCCTCTAGTTGTCAGAATAAAGAGATATTAAGATTTAGAGATGTAAAAGGTCTCTAATCGTCATGATTTTAACAATAATAATAAAATAGAAAATTAACAATTTAGTGACAATTTAGTGACAATCACAAAGCAACTATTCTTATTATTTAAAAGACAACAGCCAATACCTATTTAAATATGACATCACAGTAAAATAAACTCTAATATTAAATTAAACTAGAGATGTTTATTCTCTAATGTCAATAATACATAATTTTGGAGATGTAAAGTGTCCCCAATGTCAGTTAATAAATAATAATAATAATGATTTGGAGGTGTAAAGAATCTCCAAATGTCAATAAAAAGTAAATAAAAAGGTATATGAAACAAATGTTTCATGTCAGAAGACAGTTAAACTAAAAGTCTTGTGAACTAGTGCTACAGAATACATAATTATTATGTATCCAATAAGTCAAAATTTTGCTATAGGTATAAGGAGATAAATGGGCTCCATGGTGAAATAAATATTAAGTGTGGAGATGTAAAAGGTCTCCACGGTCAAAGAAATTAAATGCTAAGAATAATAAATAAAATTAATAATTTTGGAGGTGTAAAGGCTCTCCAAACGTCAAAAAAAAAAAAATAATAATAATGAATAAAGAGGCTGTTAAGCTAACAGTCTTATAAACTAAGTCTACAAAATACATAACTAATATGTATTCAAGTCAATGTCATGTAAATCTAAGACAGCTCTTGAGACTGAAGACACGGCCATGGTTCCTCGTCATTCAAGTAATCGTCAACTTTATAATAACCCTTTTTGAGAAGACCATTTTTGATGTACATTTTGAATGAATTATAGGGCAGTTCCCATGCCTCTAAGGGTACTTTGTTGAAAAAGGTAACACAGTTTCCAACAAACGACTTTTTTACTTTCTGTAGACGAAACTTGGTAACCAATAACTTATGCTTGTTCCGTGTGTTGCGGCTGTGAATGTCAGAAAGCTTTTTAAAGGATTTAATATTCTTATGTGTGTACATTATCACATCCAGTATGTATTGTGAAGCTACTGTGAGAATATCTATTTCCTTAAATCGTTCTCTCAGTGAGTCGCGAGAGCTCATATTGTAAATCGATCGAATAGCTCTCTTCTGAAGAATGAAGATGGTGTCCAAATCTGCTGCTTTGCCCCAAACCAGTATGCCATAAGACATAATACTGTGAAAGTAACTAAAGTAAACTAGGCGAGCTGTCTCCACGTCAGTGAACTGTCGGATTCTTCTAACTGCATACGCGGCAGAGCTCAGCCTTTTTGCCAGGGTAGATATGTGAGGAGCCCATTGCAGATTGCTGTCCAAGGTAAGGCCCAGAAAAAGTGCATTATCAACAAGTTCTAGCTTCTCACCATTTAACGTGATAATAGTTTCAGACTTTCTTACATTTGGAAGCGAGAATCTTACACATTTGGTCTTCTTCGCATTAAGAAGTAAATTATTTGCTGTGAACCACTCTGATACCTCTTTCAAAGTTTCATTGACTTGTCTGTAGTCAATTTGTTTTCTGTCAACTTTGAAAATTAACGATGTATCATCAGCAAACAGAACTATGTCACATTTATCTTTTACAAGGTTCGGCAAGTCATTTATGTACACCAGGAAGAGGAAAGGCCCCAGAATAGAACCCTGAGGTACTCCGTAGATATCTATATGTATCTATCTATTATATACATCGTCGCCTAGGACCCACATCACAAGCCTTAATCGAGCTTACCGTGGGACTAGGTTGATTTGTGTAAGATGTCCCAAGATATTTATTTATTTATTTATTTATTGTCATAGCGTTTAGGTGCATTCAGACTAAGCGAACATTCGCTATTCTAACCTCCCACTCTACGAAATTCGATCGTTACACAAAACGTGATTGGTTGATTTCGTAGAGCGGGGGATAGAACAGCGAATGCTCTTTTGGTCTGAATGCACCTTTAGAGTGCACGTCCAGATATTTTGAGCACCCGTGGCATATATTTGAAGCACTGGTCTCACCGCGAGCTACTAAGCTATGAACTATCGGCTATAAACACGAGCAAACGATACTCACTCCCGTGTAAATAAAAGAGACACGGCGATACTCGTCCGGCGGTAATAGCTGATAGCTGGGCGAGTATCGCCGTGTCTCTTATTTACACGGGAGTGCGTATCTTTTGTTCGTGTTTATAGGCCATAGTTCATAGCTTAGTAGCTCGCGGTGAGACAAGTGCCTTACACGGGAGTTCGTTTCTTTTGTTCGTGTTTATAGCCGACAGTTCATAGCTTAGGCACTGGTCTCACAGCGAGCTACTAAGCTATGAACTATGAGCTATAAACATGAACAAAAGATACGCACTCCCGTGTCTCTTACTTACACGGGAGTGCGTATCTTTTGTTCGTGTTTATAGCCGACAGTTCATAGCTTTAGTAGCTCGCGGTGAGACTAGTGCCTGTTGGCGACTGGACAGTGTAATTCTTTGTCTAGGCGACGATCACGTACGCAGAACTGGCTAGCATTATGTCTGCACAAATGCATTTGAAAAGTTTGCAGCGGTTTCCGTTCCAAATTTGAAATGTTTTTGTTTGAATGTTAGACGTGGATAGTATGCAATCGTCCTTATTCTTTTGAGGAAAGGTCTATTTTCGCGTGGCATAGGTCACGGGGACAATAGCAATATGTCATTTTTGTCTCTGGTTTGTATTTGTATCTGTTACACTGTGATGAATGTTTAAAAAATAACGGCGCGTTAAACAAACAATGCGTGCAATTTGTTCAATCTATTGTTTGTGAAACATACACTGTTAATTTGCATTGATTTGTTTATGATTCATTGTTAGAGCGAATTCACATGAGAGTTAATTTAAGTTCAAGAATTGTTATGCCTTTATCTTATCAAGCACACTTACATGTGTATCAAAGATTGTATATGACTACGAATGTCTAATAAGTAATAACCTATGCAACATTAAAATTCTTTTCAATCTCGTGTATATCAGATTTTACATTAACGCAAATATTATAGCTTTAGGATAAGCATGTCCTGTTTTCCCTCGCCTAAAGCGGTGAATAATGATAAAGTTTGAGCCACACCAAATGCGTTTGGAGCACGTCCGCATTTGCGAGTGCGTGGCGTACGCGTTGCAGTTGTAGCGTATGTGAATGTCATAGTAGATCGCACCACGCAAGCGGTGTGGCTATGACTTGGCCTTAAATCTGGATAAATGACAAGTACCTACTTAAAAAGCCTATTTTAGCAACATGAAAGGAGCTCGTTATGCCAGGGAACAGCTATCTTTTCGTGTCTAATTAAAAAATACATGCGGCAACTAAAAAAGCTTATTCAGAAAATGTTGTGAATTCTCTTAAATCTGCGTTAAATTTATGACAATGAAAACACTGGATGATTCTGGCCTATAATATAACCTTTAGGGGGTATATACGAGGTGCCCGTGAGCAAAGGGGAAATTTTTAACAGCATATTTTAGAGGCTAAAACATATGTCCATGTGAGAATGATAAAGGGTCATACTCATAACATCCAGTGTCAATAAGATCGAATGTCAAAATCGAAACGGCTGGGGGTAATAATACCAATTTGTCAAAAGGTAAGAGTGTAATGTTGCCATAATGTCACAATGTATACGTGTCATGTGATTATTATGATGATTCCCTTCTTTTTAGTTTCTTTCATTTGATGTATTCGCATTATTCATATTTTTTGCCACATTTCTTTTTTCCTTGACACTTTAGGCTTTCATATCATATATTTAACCAGAGAACTCAAGCTTTACTAAAAAACCTTTTTTTACACATTTCCCTTTGGCTTCCATCTTTTAATCTCCCTCAAAGGTTGCGCAATAAGCACTCTTTGTTTGCTATGAGATGCGAATAAAAATATTCCAATTAATACTGGAATTTAAGCTATGCGGTATTGCGCTCTGCATTTATCAATTTGGGAATTTGGATGTTTTAAAAGCGTTGAGTGCATTCCAGGCTCCAAATGGATTTTAATTAACGCGATTTCGTAATTTTAGTTTCATGGTTTTTTAACAGCTCAAATGAACGTGAATTTAATTTAAACACAATGTTGGAAGGTGAAAAATTACTATAAATTAAAAATACTCTTTATAAGATATAGTTTATAAAAAAAAACATAGTTAAAGGATTTTAATGAAAACAAAATTTAATGTAATATTTTTTGTGTTATGTAGTTAAATTGTGTGTAACGACTTTTGACACTGAAAAAACACGACAAGTTAAAATTTTCGATTAGCGATCAGGGGGGTACGTACTAATGCGATTCAGTTTAGGTCGAGAGAAAGGGACAGGGCTATACGAGTCGTATATCACTGTCGCTTTCCCTGAACCTAAACTGAATCGCATCAGTAGGTACTTTATGGTAACCCCAATACGCGCCGACATTTTTAAATTTAATTAAACGCCCTTTTCTACTGCCAATGATTGCTGGACGGAGTACACCCTTCAATGCTTTTCCTAAATTTGTTTATTGTCGCTATATAATATAGTGCTTGTTAGACTGGTCCTTTTCTTCCGTTTCTGCACGTAAATATAGGTACAGATGTAGTGCAAAATCCTTTCTCTTCGGCTTTTCAAGAAACATCCGAATTCATATTGCTGTCACAATGAACTTCAGTATATATTGCACTGAAGCTAATTGAGACAGGAAGATTAATTCGGGCGTTTCCGTGAAAAGCCGAAGAGAAAGGATTTTGCACTACATCTGTACATGAAACTACTACTTTGACAGAAGTCATAATTAGAAACGGACGGGACAATTTTTTTGACAGAGTTCAAATACAACTCATTACCCATTTTGGTAGGAAACCGACTAATCGCAGAAGCGTTACTTTAGGCACTTACACTCGGCGTCAAAAAAATCGCACATCTCGGAAATTTTGTTTTGAACGAATATAGCTCATATATTATTTGTTGCACCCTAACAATATTATTATCATTTGAAAGCGCAATTAATGACCTTTAAAATGGAGTATTGTTTGTTATCGTAAAAATAATGATCTCCGGAAAATTTGCGTTTGAAATCAAAAGTTCCGTAGCACGCTTTTAACAGGTCACAAATTGCGGCCCCAAGGATGGGTATAAAAGAGGGGGTAATGGTCAGTTATGGGTCATTCAGTATCCAGGCGTCACTGAGGACACACCTAAACAGCTACAGCAAGAAAAAACCTTCGGAAAATGGACACCACACCGGAAGAAGCAGCTCAAGTGATTGCACTTCTCCAATCTGGACTACGACAGGCAGAAGTTGCTCGGCATCTGAACATCAGTCGCTTTCGAGTGCGACGAGTGTTACAGCGTTTCGAGGAGACTGGCGGCTACATCAGGAGGCGTGGTTCCGGGAGACGACGCTGTACTTCCCGTCAAGACGACCGGTACATCGTGACGACCTCTTTGAGAAATCGTTTTTCCAACGCTGTTGAGCTCCAGCAACAGCTTCGAGCAGCTCGCAGAACGTTGGTGAGCGTCTCGACGATTAGAAGACGACTACGAGAGAGGAATTTGATGCCCCACCGAGCCGCTACGGGCCCCCAACTGACTGCACAGCACCGGACTGCCAGAAGAGGATTTCGCGCTTCACACGAGAATTGGACGTTCGCCCAATGGAGCAAGGTCCTCTTTTCTGACGAGACGAGGGTGTGCCTTTACACCAACGATAGGCGCAGGAGGGCATACAGAAGACCTGGGGAGCGGTACACAGAAGCCTGCACCGTAGAAACCGTCGGCTACGGAGGTGGATCCTGCATGTTCTGGGGCGGCATTTCTGTCGACGGGAAGACCGAACTTCTCTGCGTTTCCCGGACTGGTGGTGGCCGTGGCCAGGGATCCCTGACTGCTCAGCGTTACGTAGCGGAGATCCTGGATCAACATGTGGTCCCTTATACTGATGTTGTTGGACGTGGCTTCCAGTTCATGCACGACAACGCCCGCAGCCATACAGCGCAAATTGTCAAGGACTACCTGCATGCTGCTGGTATCACCGTTATGGAGTGGCCAGCAAGGAGTCCTGACTTGAATCCCATCGAACACCTTTGGGATCAGCTAAAAAGGCGGGTACGGTCGCGTGATCCTGCTCCTGTCACTCTCTATGAGCTTCATGATGCCGTCATCGAGGAGTGGAACAACATCCCTCAAGAGAGCATCGTCACACTCATCAGGTCCATGAGTGACCGCTTGGCAGATCTTCGGAGGGCCAGAGGAGGCAACACTAGGTTTTAAGTTTAGTTTTAAGCTTTATTTTTTGTTATTGTTATGCTTTAAAATTTTGTAATTTTTGTGTAAATAAACGATTTTCCTTTTTCCTGGCAAATTTTTTTTTTTTCGTACTGAGGCTGATTGTAAATTTTAATTTTCTGATGGAGGGTTTTATTACCTTTAAAATGAGACCCCACAGTCATACCTTGTCATACACAATATAGGGTTTATGATCCCTCGAAAGGAGAATTTAAAAAGGTGCGATTTTTTTGACGCCGAGTGTATATTGCCTGTTAATATGAATACAATGAATTTGCCAGAAACGCAAGACCGTATGACCTTAACATTAACTTAGCGTATACATATTTTATCCGCTTCAAATATGTATACTGCTACAAGATAATAGTGAGAAGGCATTTTTCGAGATGTCCGTTCAATACCCTGCAAGATGCCAAGATGCAAGTGGCATGCACTTGAACAGAACCAATCTTTCACACTGCTGACAGACAATCTTTAAGAACTCCACTTTTAGCGTTCCGTAGTCAAAACGTGAACCCATTACCGTTTATTCATCCTTAGTTATCTTATTGTCTGTCCGCATCTGTAGCTTAGTTGTTAATAACCCTGCCTAAAGCTGGAGGTTCCGGGTTCGAATCCCGGCGAGGATATTAATCGTGTATTTATTTATCACAGATATTTGTTCCTTTGTCATGACTATCCATGTACTTAAGCATCTATATGTATCTATCTATTATGTATACTCGTAATTGTATATCGGCGCTTAAATAGTACCCACATCAACTATTTAGCTTAAGGTGGATCTAAGTCTAAATAGAGACGCTTGAAGAAAAAGAGAAAGAGCATTACTAACGCTCTACAATTATTCTACAGTTTCACAAATTAAACATTAGAACAGGAATTGTAAACTTAAACACGCGGTCAGCCATGTTTAAAAGGCACTGTTCCTTTCTTTTTAATTAACGTATCTTTCGTCAAAAAACAGAACTTCGTTAACTAGCATTACTTTTAACAAACATGGCGCGGACGCTAGTCCTTAAAGCCAGCGTCGCATTTTCTCGCATGGAAATTTTAATTGAACATAAAACGGAGGCGTTTTTCGATTGTCGATAAAATCGAACGGGTCCCAGCGACTCGGGCCGGTCGTAAACGCTCCGTGGTGCTGAAGCGCTAAAGTCGTCAGCGCTATATGGTAGCAATGCACTGAAGAGAAGTTCCAGAATTGGGAATGTTCTGGAAACTTTGTGTTGTCCTTGCGCATGTATTGCCAAGCTTTTTTTTTTTATTTATTTATGGTGAGCCAGTCTGTACATTGAGATCACGTCTTCGATATTGTTTAATGGTAGGTTGGTAGAGTCAATGATGCTGAACAAGACCCGCTACATTTCCAAAAATGTCCCAAAATGTCTCTATGAAACGTTTATTTTTTGTTACCAAAAATGTATAGGAATCTGGGACATGATTCCGACGCCAGTCGGGAGTGTCTTGCAAAACAGCTTAGCGGTATGAAAGGGCGTATGTTTTTTTTTTTTAGTACAGATGGTGCCTGATTTACGCGCTAGCGCGAGAAGTGACTCATTTTACGTCAGGTCCAAAACTTCGGAGGGCCATCTGTACTAAAAAACGTCCTACGAAACACGTGCCAAAAGGCAATTCGTAACTCGTGTCGATTTAAAACACTCCCTTCGGTCATGTTCCCAATTTCATGTTTTTCGCACTTCTGTCATAATGTACTATTCTATGTGGCCAACAATTTGCACCTTTCTACTGACGATTTGGTTTGCAAGACTGTAATATGTATTTGATAATTATGACTGTAATACCTATTAAAAATGTATTTAAGGAACGAAGAATTTTATTAAGATGTCCGTCATTTGCCAGGCCTAAATATGTGTATTGAATATGAGAGATCCACAAGGCAAGATCCTATCGGCGGTTCTACCTGCCTACATGTAATGACAACATATTGAAAAATCTCAAAATGAAATTGTTAGCCAGAAACCCCTCAGATTTTCCGTTTGTAGCAGTTTCATTCACTAGCTGAGCACTTGATCTGACCCCGCCCGGTGATTTGGGGCATCCATTGCTGCATCAGCACTTGAGTAGCGACCTGAATAGATTTAGAAGCCAGCCGTGGAGAACGTTTTACAAAAAAATCGTTGGAATAGAGGGAACTACGATAGTTCTGTATTTTTGCAGTATAATTCATGCGAGTGCTGAATATTTTTAAACTTTAACAATCGGAAACATAGGCTAATCTTATATCAAAATGACGAGTAGCTAGTAAGTTTAACAATAATTATTTATAATGTATAAAATCAATAAGGCCGTAATCGTATAGGCCGTGTGGTGACGGCAGTAAGAATACATTTGTCACCACCCCAACTCCTCCTGCGGGTGTGGTAAGAGTCGACTAAGGGATTGAAGTGTCAATGACCATTTTTGATAGGTAACGATTGATGATGGGCAGCAGCGTCATCATTGTAGACACATTACTGCGATCGCTAATTCGCTTGCCCAGCGTGGCGATTATTTATGGGCATTTACCTCTTAATGCGTCTATACGCATAGTTTAATAGGAGAGGCCTTCGTCCAGCAGTGGACTATCATTGGCTGATGATGTGATGGGATAAAATCAATTACTTACATAAACTCTCGTGCTTTGATTTTTGCGGTAGACTCTAAATATAGCTATGCTATATAGCTGCCTAGTGCCCTGAACAGTTTACCCAAACAAGTAGTAGAAACGCTAGAAAAAAAACCTAACACAGCTAAAAACACAGTTAAGAAAGCACTGATTAATCATAATAAGTAATAATGTAAAACTAATATATACCTAAGCACTAACTACTTAAATTTAAAATATCTACTAGGCTAAGCTTAGTTATAAAATCTCAGAATTTAGAGATTGTAGCTGAGTTCCCAAATGTACACAGAATATTAATATTAAGGAAATAAACAGTTTAATTTTTTTTTTATGTAAAATAAAAGTAGAACATTTGTCAAAAAGTTTGTATATTTAGATCACGTCTTGTTACCAGATTCTTATATATTTTGGTAACATAAAAGGAAGGTTTGATACAAAATTTTGGGACATTTTGGAAAACGTGATGGATCTTGCTCGGCATGATTGTCTGAATTCGCTACATGTTTGTTTATTTATGATTATTTAATATTATGACGCATGGAGACCTTATACATCTCTGAAACATTTAGTGAAATGTATCCGTTTGTTTTCTTTTTACTCTGACAACTAGAGACCTTTACATCTCTAGCAGTATAATAATGCTAATTTTAACGTTTAACTAAAAACAATTGTATGCCCTTTTACATATATCTTTACATCTATACATTTCTCAAAATTCATTAAATTTATATAATTGTTCTGACTATTAGAGACTTCATCTCTAGTTAATGTACTATATCAGTATTTATATTCAATCAAATTTATGTTTCGTTTTTAATTAATGCATGTTAGCCGTAAGATGTTATAAAACTTTTATTTGAAAAAAGAAAGTCCCGCTGAGTTTCTTGCCGGATTCTTCTCAGGCAGTGGTGTAGGGTTAGAACCGGAGGTAGTTTTTTTTCTCTCATTCGCTATTTAGTTTAACGATTCAAAAGCGCTCGTTGCTGGGCCTAATTGAATAAAGAATATTTTGACTTTGACTTTGACTTTGACCATCTTACCAATTTTTATCTAACTATTCCGAAGATATGATTCAAATGGTCAAACTTTTTGAGACATGCTCACTTTCCGAAGAGCTTGGAGTTCCAATCGGTTGTAAACGTTATATCTTGTGTCATGCATGAACTGTTTCACCTTCATCTTTTTCATCACCATTATCACAATTCTTCACCTCCTTCGCACTCGTTACACTAAAGATGCCCAACAATATTATACTTTATTTATATAATTTCATAATAAGCACAGTTGTAAATAAATAAATATATATATATGTTAATTAGGTAGTATGTTAGCTTAATGTTTCATTAAGTTTAAGGAAATTGTTTCCTCTTCTTGTAACTAAATCATGTGTTTTTTGGCAATAAATAAGTTTTGAAGTTTGACGTTTTTGAAGTTTCTGAAAAAGTCGATAGCTAAATATTCAGCCAACTAAGTATGTAAAAGCAATAGGTACGAGTTAGGTAAAGTAATACGTTATTTCTATTCCTCTGCGATCTCTTACTTTAGAGGCGATCTCGAGGGAAATACCGGTGGATGTGTTCTTGCGAGGGGCTAATATTATTTAGGGTCAGAATGAGGAGAGGACATTACATTACACAGGACGAACGGCGAGTATTTAAAAAATATCGAGAAAACCTGTATCTAGGCTTTTTTTTACAGTTGTCGGCGCTACCTTTTTTTGTAACACAGGTATTTTTTATTTGATTTCTACTCAGAATCGTGAGCTCTTTCGATCTTAATAGGAGAAAAATTTTGTGCCAAAATTTACATAATTTTTTTGGAAAAAAATAAGGATAAAGAAGGATTAATTAAGTGGGTCAAAATTCTTATCGTTGTCTTGTTTCATACCACTCTTGTCACGCTTTTAGTTGCTGTCTCGACTCAGTATATAAAAAAAATCGATGTACTTGTATTTCTTCTTCACTCTAGATTTTTATCCATATATCAGAAATTGAAAACAAAACATCATCTCATACAAAAATCACCACTGCGTCACGATTTTAGGGACACAAAATAAGACAACGAAAAAAATTTTGACCCAAGTATCTAGAACATTTGTATCATACCTACTTGACTTTGAATTACTTCCACAGAGGTGTATCATTCAATGTTTTCCAGCTTTTCTCTAGGTATACTCTTCAGAGTTCAGAGAGATGCCAGATAGACTGATCTTTCCGTTCTTCTTTTATTTCTACTATTTTCCGTTCTGCTCTTTGTTGGACGGTTAAGCTTATTACAAAATTTATTGAAACTTAAAACAGCGATATCAAAGGTGATTGTTGATACAGGACTATTCTCTTTAAACCAGCTTTAAAGGTGTCAAGCTTTAGATTCAGTTACAAAGCCTAAAAGCCTTTGCACGTGCGAGATAAAAGCGACTTGTCTTTTGGAACGAAAAATCCGATATTCACGAAATACACGTGGATACGCTACTACGTGGATAGTGCAAATGCTACGCTTGACTAACTTGCTTGTTCAAAGATAGTCGAATATTCAAATATTCGTTTAGCGACACTGCCCACAGTACACAATATTCGAAGCGATGGCTTGGGACCTGCCGATAAGTCAGTTGGATTAAATGAACTGCACAATAAACAAGCATTTGCACAAATTGTTTAACCACTAAACGATAATCCCGTTCGTTTACGTCACTCATCCCTTTTTCCATGAATAATTATATGCTTTCACAAAAAACCGACGCTATTTTTAGATAGAATCAATACTTCTTAAATGTTTTAAATAATAGACGGCTAACGATTCGATTGTTTGGTTTTTATTTGTAAATAAAGTATGTTCTTGAGCTACATTGGCGTAGAAGGAAAAATAACTTTTTAAATTCGTGTTTGACTAGTGGTACGTACGTCAGTGGCGACCCAGTGCCAGTACTGGCAGTATGCCGCGTTCCTTTGCCCCGACGCGACGTGCTTGCGGCTGTTCGAATTGTCACGTCCCTATTTTGCCGCCAATTCAAATGTGACATTCGGTGTTCTGTTTTTGAATTTGTGCGTTTTGTTTGTGCTGTTGTTGATCAATTTGATTGCGTTTTGTTTTGGAGTTTTTATGTTTACGAAACAAGTATTGTGTCATCGTGTTGTTTGGGTAATGTTGATACAGTGGAATGGCACTTATCTTGATGTAATAATACCATTTATTGTGTTTATCAATTTTCGTAAATATTATTGCTTCCTGCTCTAGAACAATTGTTTACATTTGGTAAGATACAATATAAGAGCGAAAAATTACGATATGCTCGTATTTTCTTTTACTGGTGGGACTAGTGAGTGGAGACTATCTGGCTAAAAAAATATTCCTTGAAAGGCTGCAATCTCTGTATTAGCCTGGGTTCCTCATGCAAAATCAAATAAGATATATAATAATATGACGTACAAGCCCAACATTAAAAAAATATATTCAAATAAGAACCTTAAACAATCTAAGAAATAATAAATCAATAATAATAAACACTTCATACTAAACTAAATATAAAACTAATACTTAATTAAATATCAAAAAGATTTCCCCCCTTCGGCATAGTGCCCAAAACGCTGGCAGCATTCCCTCGCTGAATCGCTATGCTGATTCGTTGAGCGAGGAAGCTGCCAGCCCTTTTATCCCCGGTACACTCTACGAGCCTTTTTGCTAATTCATTATATAGTTTTCTAGCGTTGGAACCCCACGAGCCTAGAGTCTCGACACCGAATGGTACAAAAATGTATTCGGTGCCGAGACCACTGTATTTCAATATTTTTCGGCTCTCCGCCTCCTCCGCAGCTGCACCTGCACGACTACTGGTCCCATGGAGGTGGGAAGGGGCCAATGTGTCTACACATGTGGCGTCCCACACTAACACCCTTCCCTGCCTCCATGGAATCAAAGACATACCGTCCGGTCTCTTGCCATCGTCTCTGCTAATGCCGGTTGGTTCCAGCAGAGCTGGCACGTTGACAGCAGCAAGAGACCGGCGGATGACATCGTTCAGGGCAGCGTGCCTGGAAAACCGACCAGCACTTTTAAGGCAGTGCAGCCCGTGGTGTCCCAACGCTGAAACTTCAGAGCCACATGGACATCTATGGGCTGACAAGTACAAGTAATCATTGCAATTAAAATTGCAGAAGTGAATTAATGACATTATCGCGTAATTAAATACTTATTGTAAATAAAATACGCAAGATTACTGTAACCCGTCAAGCCATAGTTAAATAATTATAAAGTCTTAATAAGAGTAATAACATCTATCGTAATATGCGCAAGGAAAAACTAGAAATATACTCAACAGTCTCCGTTGTTTTTTGTATTGAGAATTGAGAAGTTTTTCATTGACAATAAAGTGACTAATTCCTTTGTTACACACATCACTTGAAATTAGAGAATGCGTGACTGTATTTGTTTATGAAAATACGGTTTCGTCATGATACAAAAACAAAAACAACAACAAATACAAAAACAATCTATAAAAACATACCTATAGAAATCGTTCTTTATGAAAACTTTACAAGAAAAGTACTCCTAAAGTATTACCTTGAATATAGATTTGAATTTGTAAATAAAATGAACGCAAATGTTAAACCTCAACGCTAAACAGAAAACGCACAATGTAAACCAAAGGTGAATTCAAGCTTTATCGTTGTCGAATATTCTCATTGATTTGTTACGTCCTTGACTCTCCTTTATTTTCTCAGAATATTTAAGATATCAAATCGAATCAACATTAAGTAAAGTTGACTTTGCCTCGGATTAGTGCAGTGCGGAAATACACAGACAATATTTTTCATACAAGTACGTAAGGAAAGCAATCAGATAAACTTTTTGTTGGAAAAGTGTCCAGAAAATTGGGATTTTCGAATGTATCATCGTATATTTCGATATATAGCAATATGTTGACGTAATAGTTGTTCTATTTAAAAAATATACATTTTTCTTGACTATAATACTAGTTCGCAGTTGCTAAGAAGCCGCTCTTTTGTGTTCAATATATTTCTGAACTATAGGGACTTAAATATCGGGAGTTACATTTTGTTTATCGGAAACTATACTTACTATTATTAACTAAGAAATATGTCACTGAATACGTTTTAATAAATAAGTCTAAAAGTACTTCATAAATCAAGTTTCTTCGTTCTTTTGCCAAATTGACTCCGCCAGTTTCTAAACTACTTTTTGTTTTAATCCTTTGATTTATCCAAATACCCTCTTTGAAGTGACTAACTAATAATACAATGAATGGGTATTTATTCATTCATTGGAAATATTGGAATAAGATAATTTTTTCTCCTAATATAAGTAATTAACACGTTCGGCTGAACAACGTCTATAGACGTCGAAGATTGTTTGTTAACAAGTTAATGTTAAATGAAGTTGCATGGCCGAAAGTGTTTAGTAGCTAAATAGCTATTTATTTTGTTGTTATTATAAAACGTTTCGAGACTTATTCAAGTCACGTGTTTTTATGTTATAGGTAGAACTAATATTTTGTTGTTTCGCTCGTCTGCTCCTCGCTATGCTCAATTTTAACAGTACCCTAGTATTCTTTAATACTTTCAGATTACTTTGCATAACAAAATGACTATTCTATCAATGTTCGGCAAGAACTAGCTCATTACTAATTTGACGTAAATACGTCAAGTTAAAAAAAATACCATGATTACCAAGTTCCGAGTCAAGTCTTACACGGCAAGAAAAGGCAAGTGTCTTGATTGCATATACCTACCCGAGAAATTAGTCCAGTGGTTGCTATAAGACCAAGAGGCCAAGCGGTACAGTCAAGGGTAGAAATGCGTATATATACAATTTTAGACCCTATGCTCCAGACATAAGTAAAAAAGTGTATACATATTTATGACCCTGATACAGGCATCAGCTGTGAAGGCTAAGTACGACGGTTCGATTCCCACCTCGGTGATGATCTTGGATTTTTTTCTGTGGTATATGACATCTAATATTTGTAATTTACATTTATAAAGTAGTGTAACTACTGGAAAAAGAAACACAAATCGAAATATTGAGTAAAAATTAATTTGATTTGTGTTTCACAAAAACGTCAAGCAAGCATTGTTTTTATTTTAAATATCCAATTCCAACAACAATATACTATTTTAAAGACAAACGGGTCTTAATCGCGTAAACGTCAGTCTGCCTGCGACCACGGGTGTAACGTCATGCCCGAAACATCAGGATATAATCGTGAAAGTTTTAATCAATAAACCATAGACTATATTCTCGTTCCCGCTCAAACCCTTGTCAGCGTAGCCCCGAAATAGGCGAAATATCGTTTCAGTGGGGCCACGAAATATCGTCCCAGTGTGGCCATTACTCTGAGCGGCCCGCGGCGAGAATACCCATGATTTATTCACGTTGAATTCCTCGTATTACGGGTTGCCCAGTCCAGCTCATTGAGTCTTTAATATTAACTTGTATTTTACTTGGCAATTTTCTGTGGAGAGAAATGTTCTATAAATTTTGTACGTCTAATATGATAAAAACACCAAAGTATTTGACCTCAAGGTACCTCATATGGGAGGTATACATTTCCTGTCTCTTAAGTAAATAATAATAGTAAACCTTGCTTGACAAAATTAATTAAAATTCGAGACTGCAAAATATATAAAACGGTATATTAAACACAAGTAGTAATAATTTTGACACATTTTTGTCGCAATAAAAAAATATTATTCACGCTAAAATGGCTAACTATTTAGTTTAAAATATTATGAAGAAACTAATATCCATACGTTGTTTTATCGCGAAGTTAGCTCTCTCGTAGTTAAATTCTGGTGTTAAAATTATACTAAGCCTTCCATTTTGCATTTGACCTCCTTTATGTTTAGCAACAACGAAAGGTCACGCTTATATTGTGCGGTTTAACCACTTAGCTTAAATTGATATAAGTAATTAAAGTATTTAATTAAAATACATGAATATCTGGCTATACACCGTGGGCTGTTTAAACCCGACCGATTTTAACAGTGTATTCCTGACCACATTTAGAAACTATAATGTCGCATAAACTTTTCTGGATATCGCCTAGTTTCAGAGTTATTACCAAAAAAAAAAAAAAATTTCTAATTGTTACTCAGAGTCAGTACCTTACCTATACAAAGGTCTTTTTAACAGTGTTGGTGCCATTATGGAGAATAGTCTCACTAACTGCATTAATAGATGTCAAATAGTTAAAAAAATAAAAAAAAAACCTTAAAAAAATTAGGTTTTTGTAAAAACAAACGTTAACTTCATTGTAAGTGCTACTTTTATAAATAACATTTACTTCTATGTTAAAATAAATTCAAAAATTTAAATAATTTTTTTTTCGCCAAAAATGACTAAAGTCGTATAATATTTTTTGTTTTTTTTTTTATATCAAAAATGCGTGGTTAAAATATTTCGGGTTTAAACAGCCCACGGTGTATTGTTCACTTTTTTAACCGGGTTTATACTGTTGATTCATTATTATTATCATAAATTGACGTCTAGGTACTGATTGGTATTCATACTAACTCAATTGCGGTTAGCAGCTTCTATAGAATCTGTTTCATCATATGAAATGATGAAATATAAAAATATGTTGATTCGTCCCTTTTTAGTAGTAACACTAGTAACAGTACTGTAACTGTAGATTACCGTTTTCTTTAGTATGTTCCATCTATTTCTGTTTATACTTATAGGTACCCTAAAAGGCCGGAAATGTTCCGACTGGGTTGGTCTTCTATTTACATCCTTATAGTAGGCAGACATGCTTTAAATCGCCTACATGTTATTCTGAGTGGCTATTGTAGCTTGTCTTATATTGTTGCCGAGATCGCATTCGGCTATCGTTGTCCGTAAACATACTTTCTCTTTCTTTACACACATGTCACATTTGCTCATCGATTATGTGGCTAACTGGCTACCATCACAACCTTTCCCTTTTTCAATTACACTGCTTATTTGTTTGAAGGTTAGTACATTAATCAGGTCCTTATAAAGTGGCTTTCAAGGGTGGGAATCTGTTTCCTAAAAATAGTCATTTTAATATCTGAATTTTCCTCCCCAAAAATTAACCCTGACATCTAAAAACGGCATATCTCCAATTGTCATCGTCAGCCGCAATTATAAAACTGAACGTGACTCGCTTTCAAAACACAAATAAACATTGGAAAAAGGGCAATTATTTTACTCGTAGACCAAATCTCTTCATTTTGACGCTTAAACTCGGGAGTTTTTTTAAGAGCTGTAATGCAACTAACTGAATACTTTAATTACCAACCCCGAGATCGTTCTGTGCAAGAATAGTTAGCTTCGCTGAGAGTGTCAGTTCAACTAACTTCTTTACCCAACTCGGTGAAGCATGTTATTAGAAATTTGAAGAGCGTGGCCGCAATTCCCTTGAATTTGGGGTCCAAAATTCTAAAGACATAGCCAAAATGATACTCGACTCTCGTGTTTTAATTGCGAGGGGATTTTAGAGTTTCTGGACCACAAACTCGGTTAAAGTTTATCGTCATCGCTTCAGATATCTCCGTAATGATTGCTACATTTAGAAGCAGCTTGATTTGTGTCAAATATTTAAATTACCAATATTATAAGGATATAACCGTTTCTTATACAATTATCGTCGAATTCATCAGAGCAAACAAATGTTGCTAAGATTTTCTCATGACGCTTTTGCGTTCTGTCTTGTCCGTATTTAACGGCAAATATAAGAGATAAAGTTTACTTAAGATGGCACTAAAACCGAATAAATACATCCCCTTATACAAATTAGGGAAATAAAATGCTCTTTGGTTACATTTCCGCTGAATTGGGAGTCAATCGAGTTTGCCCATTATCGCCCTCCCGGCGGCAACTAATTTTATCATTTAGATGACATTTTTTCTTTCATTTCCTATTGAGCTGTGTGCTTGGGTTCAGCATTATTTTTTTGCTTAATGGCAGTTCTTTCTTGCTTGTAAAACTTTGCTTGTTCTTCTACTTTATAGTATTCTGTTTTTTTACTACTATTCAAAGATATGTCTTCTTCATTTAAATTAATAGTTACTGTATCTGTAAATGCTGTTAACCTTACTGTCCAGAGTGACTAATAATGATATTTTCCTGTTAAATAGAGGAAATTCCACTACTATTTCTAGTAAACGGATAGAAGAAGAACTAATTAATTGTTTGTCCTTATCTGTCAATTTGTTATTTGTGTTTGGTAGTAACTTATAAAGAAACAAAACATAATTATATTAGGCAAAATACCCTTCTCAAGTGTTAATAAGTTTTTAATAAAAAGAATAAGCTTTTAATAAAATTATCAAAATGATCGCAGTAAAAGTGTAAATACTTGCAAGAAAACTTTCTAAAGATAAAAATCACTTAACCAAAGATATCACCCAGTAACCAAATTATTTAGCCTCTTTTACTGCCACAGAGTCTTATATGGCCAATAAAGGGGGAGGAATATCCGAGACGGTGGGGGGGAGGGATGATCCGCAGTTACGTAACGGCAGATGTCCTCATTCCTCGGACAGAAATATCCGTCCTCGTCGTCTGTTGCGGTGCAAGTGAAGGGTACACGGCGAGGCAAGAGGTTGCACAAACTTGCATATAAAATATGCGGTGATGACAAGTGACATTCGGTCATGCAGAACCGCATGAGATAAGTTCGTAGAAGAATATGGGAGATGGTCGCCTATAGCAATGTACCAATGATACATTTCCGAAATCGTAAATATTCTTACGGAAAAAAATATTGCTAAGGGGAATCTTAGGACCAATTACTATGGCATTTGGTAAAGCCACTAGTGTGCAACTCAAACGTCAAAAATCGCGATCGTGAACTGTTGGGAGCATCGCGTAAGAATCCTTAAACTGAAACATAATCTCAATGGCAACTTGCATTCAAAATTTTCTCAAAAAAATTCCAGTAATTTTAGGAAATATTTAGAGAATGTTCCGCAACTTGTACATTGCTAGTCACTAATAAATTCTCGTTGGGTATTTTTAAACAGAGATGTATTTTATGAATAAAGTGATAAATCAACTAGCGTTTCTAAAAGTATATAACAGTTACTTACATTCATTAAATGAATTGGTTGGGACCTACCAACCAATTCATTTGATGAATGTAAACTGAAAACCGTCCGAGCTGGATTGAGGATATCTTAACTTGAAATTATTCTGGAATGCTTTTGGAGTCTCTTTACGAGGCAAATATTCAGATACGAATACTTCACATTCATGCTTTGCACCCAACAACGCTTAAGCGGGTCATGTCCAACCTCTATGACGTACTCCGCCTCGCACTTTAAACACTTCGACATCCTAAAACTATCCGAATTCCTTCACATAGCTGAAACTTAACTCGTAAATTGTTTATATACCCTTCAACTTCAAGAATGATAAGGATAGGATGGAAGTTTCATAATCTCGCGTGACTTATTTAGCATAACATTTAGGATCTTGGCAGTATTCCATAGTTTTGTCCGCCGGATTCTTGCCATGTTTCGGAAATAAATGTACTGGGATTTGTCGGAATTTCGGTGCATTCAGGCCTGTTACAATCTCCTATTGGCCGAGGAAAACAGTTTTTGTAGATGTATGCTCTGTTTAACTTGAAATGAACTTTTCGTATGTGGGTTAAAACCGGATAGCAATATTTCAGGCCATTAGTTAAATCGAACTGCAAATATTGGGTACATGCATCCGCATTTTTAAACATTTCTGATAACGAGGAACTAAAACCGTTTTGAAAGGTTTTTGAAATGTTTGATACTATAACTGATTTGATTATAAGTAATGCAATGTATTTTGAATGAAAACTGTAATAAATGTAAAACAGAAAACCACGTTTCCATAGAGGAAGTCCTAGCGTTGATATCGTTATTCTTAAACGGATACGCACGGCATTAGCTCTCCTAGTAACTCTTTTTCCTTGACTTACCTAATGTATTTGTCTTTAAACTATCGTGAGACATAACAATACAATTAAACAGTTATTATACTCACGTATTCCACGCGCAGTGACAAAATACGTGAGTATGATATTGTTTTACTGCTTGTCCTCTTCTTGTTGACAATTTAACCCTTTGATTATTTAAATAGTTCCGTTTAATCGCAGCCAAAGGTATCATCGACGGAGTTTCCTCATTTTAGAAGCCTGAGCTCGTCAGTTGTAATAATATATCTATTAACAATCCCCTCCGTCCTTAAACTTCGAAAATGATAGATTAATTCCCCAAAAATCATTATAAACGCACTCAACGAAGTCTTAGATATCCTTAAACGCGATACGCAAATTTATCTCAGACAGGCTCTAAATTCAGTGAGCTGTGAGGGCTACTGGGCTTTCTCGGCCGTTTGCGGGCTACCTGAGCCTTCCAGACGATTTATCACTTCTTACCGGATTATAGACCATTACCCTATTTACTTTTAGTCTTCCTTGAAGCAGTTTATGGCGGTGCCGAGTGAGTGGGTCGATACATTTGAAAGTCTGCGTAATTTTGTTTACGATGTTTCAGTTTTCGCTAGCCCTTATATTGTAAGGAAGCCTACGCATGCCGAGTATTCCTATCTGCCAAGACTAACAATGTACAGCTTGAAGAACATTCTCAAAAACTTTCTAAAACTACTGGAAATTTTCATGAAAAAATTCTTTTGCAAGTTGCCACTAAGAACTTGTTCAGATTAGGGATTAAGACCGCATGTTCTGAACAGTCGCGACATTTGATATTTGAGTTCCATACTGATGACTTAATGAACTCATGAAGTGCCAAAGAAATATATTTATGGCTGCGGTATGACATTTAAGTAAAGTACCTCTACTCATTTTGTATTCATATCATCTGTCAAATCTAAAATCCTGATGTTCACTGAAATCCAATATTTATTTCAATACTCCTATAGAAATTCGTTCAATTGGAGGTATTGGAAGTTGGAAAATGAATTACCATTTCTCTTTTGCCTAATAACTACCTACCCCTTTTCCAATTGGGAATTCCAGCTTCATATCCTTTTACACGTGTGTTTCATACATCACAGGGGTCATCTGAAACTTTGCCCATATTTTATCGTTCCATTTTCCCGAAATTAAATTGTTCTCCTTTGAGATATTCCTGTTAATTCCGATATTGGAATTTGAAAAGCAAATGCCTTGGAACCGTCTCTTTTAATCTTTAAATCTGATGTATGTTAATGAGAGGGACAGTTGATTCCATTTTCCGTATTAGGTTTTATAAAATTTAATCTTGCCTGACTGTTACGACCGTCCAAAATTGCAAGATTTGACTTGCTCGTTTAATATCCGGATTTAGCTCTGTCATTTCATGAACCAAAAAAGTTCAATATCTTCTTTGGTTTTAATTTAGCAAAAAGGTTTATATTTCATTATGTTATATTATGTTTATGCTCATATTATAATTTCTTTCTCATGTAGTTAAAATAACGGATAATGATTTTTAAGATTGTTTCCAACATACCTACCGGTACAATTTTTCACAAATTCAAATAAAATATAGGCAATCAAAACTTTCATCGAGCAACCACAGCTGTTCAAACACCGAGTTAAATTTATATAAGTGAATATAGAAATTCGAAGATGGGGTGGGTGACAATGTCAACACGATTTCAGGACGGTTTTTGTGAGTTAATTTTGTGTACATAGATTTAAACTTCCCGTTAATCACTCATATTTTAACGACAAACGGGTTTTAATCACGTAAACTTACGTTTAATATTATCCTGACGTTTCGGGCATGATGTTACACCCGTGGTCGCAGGCAGACTCGATTAATTTTGTGTGTTTTATTTGATCATAGGCGGTAGGGCAAAAGGGCCTAAGTACCGTGAACTACAATGGAAGATCACGTAAGGTACAGATGTAGTGCAAAATCCTTTCTCTTCGGCTTTTCACGGAAACGCCCGAATTAATCTCCCTGTCTCAATTAGCTTCAGTGCAATATATACTGAAGTTCATTGTGACAGCAATATGAATTCGGATGTTTCCGTGAAAAGCCGAAGAGAAAGGATTTTGCACTACATCTGTATCAACCTTCCTGTCACACTTATATACGAAATCAAGTGCAAGAGAGATACGTCAATCGTGGCATTAGGGCTACTAGACTAGCTAAGGTTAAATGTGGACAGAAAAGGGCACCGCATGTAGGTCTCCGCGAATAGGTTCAGTATCGGGACCAGGTCACGGAACCGGTCCGCCTACTCGGACCCAAGTGTATTGGAAAATACAACGTTAAGAACTTTTATCCATGGTAGTTGTGTTGCTTTTGACTTTCTCATTTATACCAATCGTTAGTAGAATCTAAAAGAAAGTAAATAATCTAAAAACTTGCACTTACTTTAGTTTCCAATTCAAATTCATGGAAATGTCACCTTTCATTCAATTATATTATATAACTTCACATGCGGGTGTTTTTTCCATCAAGTGAGTTGCAGATACGAGGTTGTGTAAGTATAGTGGCTATACAGCGGTGATATCAATAATAAATCAGTCACAATCAAATAATACGCGCGTTTGTATGGAAGACGCGATTCTGCGCTTGCGACATCCGCGTATACTTCCGTCCCTTACGCCTCTGTTTAAGAAGGCCATATGTCCATTTAATACGAAGGCGTATACGTCATTTATTCTTATGAATTAGAACTGGAAGGACTTATGTATAATATTTATGTGTTGTGGTTAATTTCGAAGGCACATGGGCATTTTTTTTCTAAGTTGTCCTCCCACTTTTGTGTAATATGGGTATTTTTTAAACGGTTTTTATTAACTTCACCGCGTATCAACTGTCGTCGATGCTTCAAATCTTGTGATCAATTTTTCGACCACTTCTACTGAACCGAAATCAATAAAATTTGGAACTCTTATCGAGTCCCCATGACAATGCAATATTATAATATTTGTGTCCTTATCAAAGCCTGATGCTGCAGACGTACTGCTTACCTTAACCGAGAGTGTTAGACACGTGAAAATGAAAGTATAGCATGTTTGGCATAATCAAATACTAACAGCCTGATCTTGACTTCCAACTCCTCACTCCTGATGCTGCAGTACTGCCTACAGTAACCGCAAGGTTTGTCTTTTATCGATATCTTGATTTTAAAGAAGTTCTTTAGATATTAAGTATAAACACGCGAATTTAATACTAACGTCCAACTCCTCAAATCTGATACTCCAGTGTTACTGCCTGCCACAACCGCTAGGTTTAGCGATATGTAGATTTTGAAGTACTGCTTCAGATATTTGGTAGAAACATACGGATTTCATTATCATCATCATCATCATATCAGCCAAAAGACGTTCACTGGTGAAGGCCTCCCCCAAATATTGCCACGAGGACCGGCCCTGTGCCACCCGCATCCAGCGACTTTCACGAGGTCATGAGTCCACCTTGTGGGGGGCCTACCCACGCTGCGCCTTCCGGTACGTGACCGCCACTCGAGAACCTTACCGCCCCAACGACCATCGGTTCCACGCGCGACGAGCCCCGCCCACTTCAGTTTAGCGATTCGAAGAGCTATATCGGTTACTTTGGTTCTGCTGCGGATGGTGTCATTTCTAATCCGATCTCGCAGAGAGATTCTTAGTATAGGCCTCTCCATTGCCGTTTGGGTGACTTTGAGCCTTCTTACGAGGCCCATTGTAAACGACCACGGTTTAGTACCGTATGTCATTATTGCGGCCCTCCGGCCGATAGACTCATAGGGTCACAACTGATAGACTGACAGCGTGAGTGGATCGCGTAGGGCGAGCCGTCGGGCCTGCGGCCCTACGGCTGATAGACTCACAACGTGAATGGTTTGCGTAGGGCGGGCCGTCGGGCCTGCGGCCTTCCAGCTGATAGAGTGACAGCGTGAGTGATTCGCGTAGGGTGAGCCGTCGGGCCTGCGGTCCTCCAGCTGATAGAGTCATAGCATGAGTGGATCGCGTAGGGAGAGCCGTCGGGCCTGCGGCCCTCCAGCTGATAGAGTGACAGCGTGAGTGAATCGCGTAGGGAGAGCCGTCGGGCCTGCGGCCCTCCAGCTGATAGAGTGACAGCGTGAGTGGATCGCGTAGGGAGAGCCGTCGGGCCTGCGGCCCTCCAGCTGATAGAGTGACAGCGTGAGTGAATCGCGTAGGGAGAGCCGTCGGGCCTGCGGCCCTCCAGCTGGTAGACTGACAGCGTGAGTGGATCGCCTAGGGAGAGCCGTCGGGCCTGCGGCCCTCCAGCTGATAGAGTGACAGCGTGAGTGGATCGCGTAGGGAGAGCCGTCGGGCCTGCGGCCCTCCAGCTGATAGAGTGACAGCGTGAGTGAATCGCGTAGGGAGAGCCGTCGGGCCTGCGGCCCTCCAGCTGGTAGACTGACAGCGTGAGTGGATCGCGTAGGGAGAGCCGTCGGGCCTGCGGCCCTCCAGCTGATAGAGTGACAGCGTGAGTGGATCGCGTAGGGAGAGCCGTCGGGCCTGCGGCCCTCCAGCTGATAGAGTGACAGCGTGAGTGAATCGCGTAGGGAGAGCCGTCGGGCCTGCGGCCCTCCAGCTGGTAGACTGACAGCGTGAGTGGATCGCGTAGGGCGAGCCGTCGGGCCTGCGGCCCTCCGGCTGATAGAGTGACAGCGTGAGTGGCTCGCGTAGGGTGGGCCGAAGGCCTGCAGCCCACCAGCTGATAGAGTGACAGCGTGAGTAGATCGCGTAGAGTGGGCCGTCGGGCCTGCGGCCCTCCAGCTGATAGAGTGACAGCGTGAGTTATTCGCGTAGGGCGAGCCGTCGGGCCTGCGATCGTCCAGCTGATAGAGGCACAGCGTGAGTGGATCGCGTAGGGCGAGCCGTCGGGCCAGCGGCCGTCCAGCTGATAGAGGCACAGCGTGAGTGGATCGCGTAGGGCGAGCCGTCGGGCCTGCGGCCGTCCAGCTGATAGAGGCACAGCGTGAGTGGATCGCGTAGGGAGAGCCGTCGGGCCTGCGGCCCTCCGGTTGATAGGCTGACAGCACAGGTGGTTTGCGTAGGACGTGCACTCGGGCCTGCAGTTGATAGACAAGAGTGTGAGTCTCTCGGATTCACGTAGTGCGTGCCAAAGTGCCGTCGGCCTAGGGCCCTCCGGTTGATAGATTGCATGGATTGACCCTTATAGGCCTCGGTTCGCGTCGGACTTTCCGTCAGACCTTCGGTCCTCCGGTTGGTCGACTGAGAGAATGAGTTTATATTTTATAGTCTCGAAATTCGACTTTTATAATGTATACCTACAATATAAAAATATATTAATAAAATACTAAAAACATATAAAAATTTTAACTTGATTTTCTCAATAAACCAAATTGATTAATATATTCCTTATCGTCAGATCCCTGTTATCTAAGGTACTTATTGTATGAATAACACGTCCATTTGAGACACTTCGGGCATTCAAGCTTACATTAACCACGCCCAGCCTTTGGTTTCCATTTGTCGATCGAGATATTTAATAACATTTTTTTAGTGTCGGATTTCTAAAAATGTCTATTCAGCAGGGATTCGCCTCCCGTTACACATAAAATAATGTCCATTACGTTTACATACGTGACGTCATTCGTGATGAAAGCGCGAGAGTATAAACGCTACTTAGCATGCATAATTGTATTACATATTAGAAACAACATCTTTGATCTAGAATAAGTAGGTATAGTATCGGAAATTAACTTAACAATTGCACTAAAAACTTGAAAATAAAATAAGTAAAAAAAGTTTTAAGTTAAACGGTTTTTATTGCACCAAAAACTAGAAAATAAATATTAGTTATAACTAACCATAGATGCTACTTTCTGTAGATTACTCACGTGAAACTATTAACACTGTAGTCTTCCCTAGTTGGATGCTGAAAGCCACGTTTAGCCTCTATGTCAGTAGATTAAGCGTTACCTAATCGGAAACTTTTACAAAACTAAAATAAAAACGTGGGGCGTTTTATAATAAACAAACATACAAGTTCAAAATCTGTAATTGTAGCTTTAATTTTGCAATTTAGTCATCCATCCGTTCCAACACTTCTACAGAGGTAAATAGCTTTTATCAAGGCCAGAACAAAACTATTGCATACTGTCTTGATTTCTATGTGTGTTCTTAAATAACTATAGTGAGTTAATCACATTTGCGTACGCCCCACGTTTTTATTTCAGTTTGGTAAAAGTTTCCGATTAGGTAACGCTTAATCTACTGACATAGAGGCTAAACGTGGCTTTCAGCATCCGACTTGGGAAGACTACAGTGTTAATAGTTTCACGTGAGTAATCTACAGAAAGTAGCATCTATGGTTAGTTATAACTAATATTTATTTTCTAGTTTTTGGTGCAATAAAAACCGTTTAACTTAAAACTTTTTTTACTTATTTTATTTATGATTACTGTTCAGAATCGTGAGCTCTTTCGATCCTAATGAAAGAAATTTTTGTCTCAAAATTTACATAGAATTTTCCAACTTTCCGTTCCGTTACTGCCAAACAAATATACACTAACACAATTCGTGAGCCATGGTAAGCTCAGTTTAGGGTTGTATTGTGGATCTGGTATACTCCATTTCAAATACCATGGCCCGATGCCACATAAAACTTTGCAGTGGCATCGGGCCATGGTATTTGAAATGGAATATAACTACAGAATAGGTAGGTACATACCTACCTATTTAAATAAAAAAAACGTGATCAAGGAACAAGTATATCTCAAAGAGCCTTTCTTCTATGTGGCTGACGCAAGTAATAAACGTCTTTTATCTGAATTCATTTGTTTGGTCTGAATAGGAGTACAAACCGTAAAATTAAGATGTTGAGGACAGATAACGTTAAAACGTTGAAATGTCAGTACTTATACAGATTTAAATATTATACATTTTACGAATACGCGACTGTTGGTTACAAGAAAAAACACTTAAATAGAGTTTGGCGGCTTATAGTAGGTAAGTTACTAGCTGTCTTGCCAATCGACCGGTAACATAATATTACGTTCTACCAAATTATTACCTTATATTTGTGCATATAAAATATATAAAGAAAGTGTAAGGCTAAACTTGTTTGACTGTACCTTCTTTAAAAATAACAAGCTGCCAAAGTTACTTTAATAAAAAAAAAACCAATATGTTACCTTCATTCGTCGCAATTGCTTTTCATGCATACTACTCAAAATCTAGCGTATCTGTGTAAAAAGTCTTTATTTTTGATTCGTTAATTGTTACAACAAAAAATTAAAACTGTATAAAATGAATACATAAAATAAATATTCTTAAGTTACAGTGAAAAAACTTAGCGGGGCTCATTTTATTTCGAGGAATAGGTGAGCATTTCTCTTGAAAAGTATGTACAGGGCTGAGCAAGAACCACCATTATTCCCAAAATGTCCGTGTGTTTGTATGAAAAAATCCTTTTTTGTTACCAAAAATATATAAAGGTGCATTCAGACCAAACGAACATTCGCTATTCTATCCCCCCACTCTACGAAATTCGATCGTTACACAAACCGTGATTGGTTGATTTCGTAGAGCGGGGGATAGAACAGCGAATGCTCTTTTTGTCTGAATGCACCTTAAGAATCTGATAATAAAATAAAAAAGGAACGTTTCATGCAAACATTTTGCGATATTTCAGAAATGTTGTGGATCTTCGTCATTGTCTCTACCAACCAGCCCACAAATTTTTATCAATATCGAATACGTCATCCAAATGTACAAACTTTTTGAGATTTGCACAGGTATATTTTTAAAATGAATATGAGGATGAATATTTATCATCATTACTGATTGAATATTTTTAAAACACCAAAAGCACTTCGTGTACTACAATATGGCCGTATAACTTCGCATCAAATATGCCCGGCAAGATATTCGGGTGGAATAAATTGCGGGAATATTCTCGAATATCTTCCCTGGGAAATATGAGAATATATCACGGAGTGTCATTATTTAAGCTAGATACTGTAGCATTGCCTTTTGTGTATGCGGTTGGCCTGGTCTGTAGAAATATAAGATATAATTGTGTTCTTTGAAGAAAACTAGAATTTACTCCTTGGTGGAATGGTTTTAAAGTAACAGAAAGCTACAGAAAGTAGCATCTACGGTTAGTTATAACTAATTTTTATTTTCTAGTTTTTGGTGCAATAAAAACCGTTTAGCTTAAAACTTTTTTTACTTATTTTATAAAGTAATAGGAGAATGAGAATAGGTATACCTACGTACTTATTTACATATACTTATGATCTCACAATGTCGTAACAGGTAACTCGGGGACTCTGGTTGTCACGGGATTCGAAGCCGTTCCTTCAGGATTACCGGTCCAACGTGCTCCCAATTACACCAGACGACCATCCATCATATAAATGAATTAAAATTGCTGAAGTTTACGTACCTACAATACATTGATAGTTAGTACCTAATATTTGAAAAGACTAAATAATATAAATTATGTTATTCGTTGATCGTTATTATTTACTTGACTCGCTCAACGATGAATTTGATGTATTTATGACGGAAAAAAAACAAGTAAACGCGAATACAAAAATTTAAACCAGTAGTTTTTGGAATTATTGTAACCTAACTGCACTTACTATTTTTCTAAAAGCTCTTTAGTTTGGTCCGAGACAAAATGTAATATGTTCGATAAAGTGTAATTATTATAATAATGACCCAGTACTTACCAGTACAGTACAGTAAAACCTAAAAGAAGGTTTTTAGTAAAGATGGTGCCTTTTTTAGGCTCTAGTGCGAGAAGTGTGTCATTTTACGTCAGGTCCCAAACTTCGGAGGGCCATCTGCCTATCGGTCGTGTTTTAAAACATCGCCACTCGTTTCGTATTTCATGTTTTAGCACTTGTGCCGTAATGTACTATTCCGTTCATGCTTAGTTACGAGTAGGATTTGTGGACAATAATACTGAACCGAACTATAGGTATGGATGGTTTTATGGAACTACAAAAACTGAAGAGTTACAACTGCTACAACAAAGGAAATTGAATAAAGTACATGTTGAGAATTTTTCATAGCGAATAATACTACAAGGATTCCTAAATTATTCTTGTAAAGCGAGCATTTAAGCAATTTTCCTAATGAAAATCTTATTGCAATAAAAAACTTAGTTCGAAAGTTTAAGCTGTATCCAGAGTGTCCGGTCCTATTCAAAACTTTTGTATAGAACTTGCTGGCAACTGTCCCTATCTCCCGGGCAGTGTTTCCGGAAGTAAGAGTAGGACAAGAGATAGGATTGTAGTCGCCGTTTCCTGCATTGGTTCCATATTGAATAGCAACTTATTGCATTGTTCCCGATGCAGTTATTATTAACTAACAATTGGAAATTGTTTACGTTGTTCTGTTGGATCCATTGAATGGGTTTGAGTACGTGTATCTGCAGTTGGCAATAATTGGATTTTTAATAGCTATCTTTACGATTTTATACATATAGTTAATAAAAGCTTCAATAAAGTCTGGTGTAGAAAAAAAAGTAACAAAAATCACGATCGCGCCAATAGGCACGATGACTGGCAAGTCAAATCAGCATCTTTTTTCGAACTGTCAAAAAGATCACCACTATGGAATTTTATATGAAATACTCAAAAGTAACGTCACGTTTGAGTACTGCCAAATTACCTACTCTTGTAAGTTTTTTTCAATTTATTAAATAGAAGTTCTGTACAAAAATTACTGCAATCTACGTCTTAGTAATAATTTCTTCGTGTATTATGTCATGCATAATGTTAAATAATTGATTTTAACTACAGTCATCATCCCTATTGCGTTTCAAAAGATATAAACCTCTTTGTTAGCCTCTGTAGCCTAGTTGGTAGTGACCCTGCCTACGAAGCTGCAGGTTCCGGGTTCGAATCCTGGCGAGGGCATTATTTGTGTATTTATTTATCACAAATATTTGTTCCTTGGTGTTGGCTGTCTATGTATTTAAGTCTTCTATATGTATCTATTTATTATATATATTGTCGCTTGGTACACCCCTGGTATCCACACCACAAGCCTTAATTGAGCTTACCGTGGGACTAGGTCGATTTGTGTAAGATGTCCCAAGATATTTATTATTGCAAACAGTATTTCTTGTAACAATCACGGAAGGAAACAAAACAATAGAAACAATAACATATACAATACCTAATCACGTTCCAATAGTTCGACTCATTATACACAATACGCATATCCTTGCCTAAACTAAGACAATTGTATCGAGTCATAGCACTTACAAACAGCCATCAGTAAATATTGACCAATATCCATTACTGACGGCTCATCAATCATTATTGTCAGTACCGTCGTCTTTGTTAAGTGACAACATAAGTTTACTGCAAGACATGTCCACGGTGATCAGTTTAGTGTTCGTTTTGGGTCTTGGCTCTTTAAATTTAGTTATTTTATGTTTAGAAATATGGCTAGTTTGAAGAAATATGTCGCAGGCAGACTATATCTTCTGCCTCCAGAGTCTGCCTGCGGCCACGGGTGTAACGTCATGCCTGAAACGTCAGAATAATATTAAGGTGCATTCAAACCAAACGAGCATTCGCTATCCTATCCCCCGCTCTACGAAATCAACGAATCACGTTTTGTGTAACGATCGAATTTCGTAGAGTGGGGGGATAGAATAGCGAATGCTCGTTTGATCTGGATGCACCTTTAGACGTAAGTTTACGCGGTTAAGACCAGTTTCTCGTTAAAATATTATGAGTGAAAATCGTGAAAGTTTAAATCAATTTATGTCCCTTAACCTGACTTATCGGAGAAGTACTTCAACGTTCATTTACGTCATACTTTCCAACTATCCTTGGGACTAGAAAATGGTGGAAATTTCGAAAAATGGCGGCGCAAAGAGTTGTCTTTCCATAGAAAATTTGAAGATGTCGCCTTTTTTTTCTGACAGGGATTGTTCGACCGAGTATATATTACCAATCGTCAGTAAAATCTAAAAAAATGTAAATAAACCTACATCATCATCAGCCTATGTTAGTTAACTGCTGGACGTAGGCCTCTCCTATTAACTATGCGTATAGACGCATTAGGAGGTAAATGCCCATAATCGCCAGTGGATTGACGAATAAATCTACTAACTTGCATTATTCCATAATCAGGCACACACTTTTAAAACACTTACTTGCTTGTATTACGAATTGTTGATATTTATTACTTTTATTAAGTATTAACGTAAAAATATATCTGCGAACGTTTTTTACGATATGTGTCAAAGACGTCAAATGCTATGGAAAGTCAGCGATATTTGTTACTTTTTTTAGATTCTAGAAGATTGGTATACATACTTGGATCTCCAAAACGTAGACAAATAGACGTATCTTTATAATAAATTGTCTATGCTATCTAATATCCGGAGGGAGAATCGAATAGTGCTGCTATAGGAATTCCACTAGTCATTTTTGCAATTTGCTTTCTTTTTGTTTATGTGAATTCCGCTTGTAGAGACGGTCTCTAGGGATGTGGAGCTATGGAAAGTTATGTTCATTTTGTGTAGGTCTCATACCTACCTAAATATTAGGGAGTTAATATATATTACATTTCACCGACGAAATTAATTATGAAAACCTGTTATTTCTCGATATATTCTTCGTTTACCGCGAGGATTACACGTAAAATAAAACTATGATAAACGGATAAACTCGCGTATATTCGTGGTCTGCGGTCAAAAACCCCGTAAAGTATTCGAAACGTCGGGACTCGGGATGAAGTTAAATTTATTGATATCGCGAGTTTATCCGTTTTTCATAGTTTTATTTCCGGTATTTCTTATTTTTGTGGAGCAACTGAAATTGATTTTTTCCGACTTGTATTTTTTAAGTAGTAACGCTACTACGAGTACCTATGTATATAAATTTAAAAATATTAGATGTCATATACAAAAAAGGAAGTTTTCATAGTTTTATTACATGCTATTAGGTAAATAAAATTATAAACTAAGAAGCCCTGAAAACGTGCTAACTACTATTTTCTTTTTATTCCTAATTATGACCGTTTCATATTTGCGAAAACTTAATTTTTTGTATGTCTAATAGTCTGACAGTAAATCTGCACTTATACAGTCGAGATAAACACTAACCAAAAGCATTTTTATGTAATTCCCTAGATTTTTCCGGTTTCCTACGAGTAGATTTAGTGGAAGAGATGGGACATAAACACGAGCCTCATAAAAACGTATGACGAACATAACGTACATTTGCCCCACTGGCTACTACGAGTATATGTATCTACAGTGAAATGATTGCAGTACCTTAACTCGCTTACCCAAAATTAAATAATAAATTATTATAAATATTAGATGTCATATACCAAAGAAAAAAACACAAATCAAAATATTTAGTTAATAAATCATTTGATGACAACATGATTGCAACTGTCGATTTTTGAAACAATATGTTATGAAACAATAAAGTAAAAAACAGGATGTCGAAAATTGGGTCTAAACATGTGGGTTATTATACGATACATGAAGGGTACTTGGAAAACGAGTCTAGACACCTTAGCAACATTTTGAGTTACAGCGGCTTGGAATATGATAAACATGTCAATAGGTACATGACTTTTTTAAAAGGCGTAAAAGCATGAAATGTAATTAAATTCTGATTGTAACAGAAGATGTTAAGCAACAGTTTATGCTATGTATTTATTTTTATACAGAGATTTCCGGTCTCTACCTAAACTACTGAATAATAACGACACTACGCTGCTTGATTCACCATAATCAGTATTCCTGAATGAAATATCTATTTTAGATAAATGTTAGCTGTCCTTTTCTTTTAAATGCTTCGGGAAAAGGATAGTGATCGTTTTAATGGATTGTGGAACAAGTCATAAGTTTAAACAGTTACACTACTAGTTTTGTTATTTTATCATGTTCATCATGACATTCATGATGTCATCGTAACAGCGTGTCAAGGCAGGCCAGTTTATTAACATCCGATTAATTTAAACATTACACGTGTAAAAACAACTGATCCATGTTATCAATTAAATCAATGGTTTTTAATATTTTTTCTGTAATATAAAATTATAATAAAATACAGCTGCAAAAAAGAAACCCATCGCAATTTGCTATGAGTTTACGGCACGTGAGATATAAATCCAAGTAATTGTATCTCTGTCGCTCCAATTACTCTTACACATTCATTTGAGTGAAAGAGATCCTTGAAATTCACGATTGTATCTGTCCACTACAAAAATTGTAGCTCATACTTGGGTTAAAGCTCTGTCTCATACCATTTCTGTGCTTTCTAAGTTGTTATAAAAACGTGTTTTATTTGATTTTACTTATACAAGTGCTACATTCGAGGTAAAAAATATAGATGCGCGTTAAGTGCAACAAATATGTATACACGGCCTTATAGTAATAGTCATAGAATTGTGTATACATATATTTGACACGTTACTTGCATCTATATATTTTACCTTGACTGTACTATAGTTTTTTGTGTGCGATATGGTGACGAGTGCGTAATCGAGGTCATTGCTCAATGCCTGTCGAAATCGTATATTTCGAGCATCCATCTCTGTCACGCTAAGGAAGGCGTCATTGGAGTGAAAGAGACATGCTCGTAATTTTTATTTCGCGGTAGACTCCCAAGGTCTTTATGCAAGTTACGTTAGTTTTATAAGTGTTCGAAAAATGACTTGACTCGTTGGATATTTTTATATGTGACGTACAGTATATTTGATGGCGATTGTACTCTGCAGAAAGACAAAATAAGGTGTATACAAAAATGTTCAAAAATATGTCCCAGTACACTGTAATTCTGTGTAATAAGAACGTCGTAACATATTTGTGAGCGAATTCTTTCGATACTTATTTTTACACTTGACTGTACATATACGTGTGTCTTTTGTCAGTCGGTCTAATGACACAGACTGACATCTTTGTAAGTAGTTACCTAATTTTATTGACACAATTAAAAAAATGATTTTTTTTTTCAAGTACATATGTAGAAAATAAATTATATTTCTCGAAGTTTTGAATGTGAAGATACGATATTCATATTATTTTAAAAGGACTTGCCGAGCGTAAAAACTTAAGTGTCCACATAAACTGGGTTTAAAAATAAACCGACAGTTAAGTGGAAGTAAACTGTAACTGTTATGCCACTTTTTCAAAGCAACTTTGCGTTTATATGTCTTTGGGGTACGATATAGCGATACAGAGTAAATATTTACACTATTTTCCACCTTATTTCTATGGATTAAGGTTGTCGTGTGGTGACGGCAATAAGAATACATTTGTCACCACCCCAACTCCTCCTGCGGGTGTCGTAAGAGTGGAATAAGAGATTGAAGTGTCACTGACCATTATTTGATAAAAGATTGATGATGGGCAGCAGCGTTATCATAGTGGACACATTACTGCGATCGCCCATCCGCTTGCCCAGCGTGGCGATTATGGGTATTTTCCACGTAATGCGTTTATACGCATAGTTAATAGGAAAGGCCTAACGACCAGCAGTAGACTATCTATCATAGGCTGATGATGGATGGATATACAGTTAGTATTAACTTTCGTAACACAATTGACGCGAACGTGATTTTTGTTTTGATTGAGACCTTAACTATGTATATTTTCGAACAATCGAAACGTATTATACTGTGGTTCTGATGGGTCAAACGCATACCCATGTTCGGAGTCTTTCCGGTGGACAAACTAAAAGTTAAGGCCTATAAAGCTTGATGTTCTTATGAAAGCCTTATCTTCATTAAGACGTTGTACTTGTGTAAGACTTTGTACTCCTTTTCATTGCGTTGCGTTGTATGATAAAAATCATTACTACCTGTCCATTCCACAGGCTGTTAACTATCGACCATAGGAAAGAAAAAGTGCGTGTTCAGCTGAACTGTAGAGCCCCACTTTCCTGTGGCCAATAGTAAGCAACTGGTAGGAGTGTAGTCGTGATTTTTATCATACAATTCAATAGGAAAGGAGTGCCTTTAATAGACAATAAGGGCTTAATAAGAAAATTAACTCTAATAGCCCTTAACTTTTAAAATATCCACCGGAAAGACTCATAACATGATTTTGAGTTTGACCCTGATACATCTGGTAGGGACTGAAACCCTGCAAATATCTTATCTAAGAAAGTGCAACTGCAGTCATCATTCTAATGGCTCTCTTGGCGGCGAAGCGAACAATTTTGCAATCAGTAGTTACTGCAATCTTTTATTGTCGTGCTGAAATTTTAAGACTAATAATGGCATTCTCATATCGTTGCTTATCGTGAACAACGCTGTAATCTATTTTTTTTTTTTTATTTTATTTTATTTTATTTTATTTAGAAACAAACAGTCACATACAAAAAATACTTATAAATATTACAAAATATTTAAGACCTGGAGTTTCCTTATATGATATAAATTGCAGTCTACATTATGTATACATGTACATATAGGTATATGTTAAGAATAGTTAAAAAAAAAAGAGTAATACAGTGTAGGTTAAATAATAATCTTCAGTGTAGGTGATAATAGGTATTATAAAGTAGCCCGGGTTCCGTTCCCGTTGAAGGCATATGCTAGTGTGCACAAACATAATGCCACTTAGTTACATATGTTATACATGCATTAAGCATACAGTGTGCTACCATGACCCAGGCTTCCAAGAAAATGGGCAATAATACGGATTTTTTTCAAGTATTAAGAGTTGACAAATAATTGAATTAACTGGACAACTAATTTTATTTCCCTCAAATTAGGTATCAAAGTAATCAATGGAAAATTAATTACGTTTAATATTTTAATTTTTATCATTTAATGCTCACTGTTTGGCTAAAAATCTGCATATCAATCCTCTGTTTCAATAGAAAGATGTCAACACGCCTAACACACCGTATGCTTATGCTATGATTTTAATTCTATGTGACACTAGTGATAAACACATTTAATAGTTTTAAGTGGACAATTGAACAAATCTATGTCATAAAGTTTTTTATTTTTGTTAAATTGTATGCAAGCACGTCTAATAAATATATTTTTCGCATAAAAAGTTCTACAAAAGGGTATTGAGAATAATCTTTTTTTCCTACACTGGCGCTGGCGTCTACAGGGGACACTTAAATATATTTGATGTAGTAATGAGGGGACATCCAGAGTATTGTGCAAGATCTTGTAGAGAAGGACGGAATCTACACAGTCTCGACGATCACTGAGAGTTTGGAGTTTATGATGAGTTAGCGATTCATTATAATTAACATGGGCATGACCAGTCCTAAAGTCGAGAGTTTTTACAAATTTTCTTTGTATCCGTTCTATTCTCTCAATATGGATTTTGTGATAAGGTTTCCAAACTGCGCACGCAAACTCGAGATGACTGCGAACAAAACTGTTAAAGAGGATTTTGTAAGTGGCACTATTTTTAAATGGTCTTGCTAATCGTAGAATAAAACCTAATTGTTGAAATGACTTTTTTATTACGTAGTCCAAATGCGGAATAAACGATAGTTTTGAATCCATCAGAACGCCAAGATCACGGATTTGTGTCACTCTACTCAGACGATTATTGCATAACGTAAGGCTATAGGGATTATTTGATTTTTTTTTTGAAAAATTAATGACAAAACATTTATTTAGATTTAAGAATAAATGATTATTAGAACAATAGGTCTCAAAATTGAACAGATCATCTTGCAACAAAGAATAATCGTCTACAGAATTAATGATTTTATAAATTTTTGTATCATCTGCGTAAAGCAACACCTTAGAATGTTTGATATATTTATCGATATCGTTAATAAAAAGCGTGAACAGCAAGGGGCCCAAATGAGATCCCTGTGGCACACCGGAGCTAATGGACTTCCATTGAGACGTGTAACCACATAAGACTACACATTGGCTTCGATTTTCGATATACGACTTAATCCAGCGAAATAAGTCTCCATGTATTCCGAAGTGCCAAAGCTTCAGAAGAAGCTTATTGTGACTTATTTTGTCAAAAGCTTTGGCAAAATCGGTATACACGGCTTCTACACATGCGCCTTTATCCATTGCGTCTATGATATCATTAGTAAAAGTCAAAAGGTTAGTGTCTACTGAGCGACCCTTAAAGAAACCGTGCTGATTGGGACTAATGTGGTTTTTCACTACTTGAGTGATTTGTGAAGTGACGATTTTTTCAAAAATTTTGTTGAATTGACATAATTTTGAAATAGGCCTAAACTGTTCAATATTGTGGCTTACTTGACCTTTAGGGATAGGAGTCACAAACGCTCTTTTCCAGATATCAGGGACACTACCAGATTTAATAGATTTACGGAAAATAACTGTTAATGCATATGCTAGGTTTGCTGAGCAATTTTTAATGAATATGGGATGGATACCATCGGGTCCCGCACCCTTGTTAATATTAATTGCGTTTAGTAACTTATGCACAGTCGCACGGTTAATATCAATACTACTCATATCAATTAAGGGCTCAGAGGGTGGCAATAAGGTATCTAAACGTAAGTTATTTTGTGACGTTTCAAAAACTGAATGAAAGTGATCGTTAAATAGGTTACAAATTTCTACACCATTCGAGGTTTCATAATCTTTATATTTCATAGTCTGAGGCATTTTATTTTTAGATTTAGTTGATTTAATATATGACCAGAAATAATTAGGATACGATTTTATTTTGTGCTCAGCGTAAGAAATGTAACTGTTATAACAGTGCCGCTCCATTTTTTCTGCACGTTTGCGTAGTATTTTAAAGGACTCATAATCTAAGGGATTGTGGTATTTTTTCCATAGACTATGAAACTTTCGCTTTTCACGCAACACCTTTATTAGTGGTCTAGTGTACCAAATAGGGGCCGATCTGGGAGCATTAATCTTACGCTTAGGAATGTGATTACTAACCAACCTATTCAAAATATCGTAAAATTTTGTGATGCAGCATGTCAAATCTTCATTTTCAAACAACAAGTACCAATTTATTTTAGACAATTCTAAGTTAATTTTGTTATAATCACCGCTAGAAAAATTGTAAGTAATACTAGAAGCTGGATTAAGGTAAGGTTGCAGGTTAAAATGCAAGGAAATTATCAGTGCTTTATGGTGGTTATCCTCCTGAATGAGTGGCTGGTCGCATGCAGCGATTGTGCACTCTGTACTACAGAATATTAAGTCGAGAATGCGTTTATTGACGTTTTCAACACAATTAAATTGTACTAATTCGGTAAATGATAAAAAATCGTGTAATAAGTGTGTTGCGTGACTGTTACCAGAATTTAAATGCATTCCCAGGGGCAGTTGACTCACCCACTCGGCTTCCGGTATATTAAAATCTCCTGTAAACAAGAACAAATCAGCTGGCCTTTCAGTAACGATCTGACCGGCAATATCAAAAAAGGAAGTCAGTGAATCTCTATGTCCGGAACCTTGAGGAATATAAATGCAAGCAATATTCAAAAATGATTGTTGATGCGGATTACGAGTATTTGGTTTACAAGAATCTCGCGGTATTGGCACGGACACCCAGACGCAATCACAATGGGCGCGCGGCGGCACGGGCCACTCGCGGCGCACGGGCTGATAGCGTGCGCGGATAGCCACCGCTGCGCCGCCGCCGCGCGCCGCGCCGCTGTCCGCCGCCGACCGATCGCATCGAAACACATTAAAATCGTTATCAAAGAATTCCCCATCATAAAAATCAGGAGTAAGCCAAGTTTCCGTAAGGCAAATAAAGTCATAGTCTGACTGTGCTACTTTAGAAAAAAACTCAACAGCTTTTGTTCGCAAGCCCCTCACATTCTGATAATATCCATTAAAAATCGTGTTAGCCATTTTCAAGTTTAAAAATAAATAAATTAGACATTATGCAAATGGTTGATTTTAAGGCGCCAGTAGGAAATAAAAGGAATGAATATTTAGACACATATATGTAAGTAGGAATAGATACATTATATTGTTGAAAATTGTATTTATATGACGTGCGTGCAATAAAATTACATAGCAACAGACGGAAAATATTTCTTCGAGTACAAATTAGAATTTTATATATAAGACACATGTCTGTGTTAAAATCAGTAGAACTGTGAGCCAATTGAACGAAAGTACATACTTTTAGATTGTTATTACATGCGCACAAAAACATCAATATAAACATTATGACGATTCGACGTAAATACCCGTACAAATCGTACAATAATGAGTATAATCGTCATTTAATATTTTTTAAATCAGATTCGTCATTTATAACAATTATTTTACTATGGTCGCTTTTTCTTACGAAGATTTTGCAATCGCGAACCCATATGTAGGTATAGTTGTGTTCGAGCCTAAGTTTCCTTGCTTGTTTCAATAATAATTTATTAGTAGGTGTTAGGTGGTCGCCGATGTACACGGCGGCCGCGGGCCCGGGTAAGCCGATGTCCGCTGTTGTCAAGCCACGGCGCGCTCTTACCGCCACCAGTAATTCATTTTTACGTCTTCGCTGTGTAAATCTCACAATAATCGCTGGAGGCCTGTTATTTTTTAATGCTTCGTCTTGCTTATTTTGGAAGCGGCGAACCCGATGAATGACGTCGACATCATTATCGCCTAGGTTATAACCGACCTTGATAGATATATCACGAAGAATCGTCATTAAGTTTTCTCCTTTGGAATACGGTATGCCGGAGATCTCCAAGTTGTTGAGCATTGAAAATTGTTTGTTTGAATTATTCTCGATGGTTAAACGGTTAATGGTTTCTTGGGCTTCATCGATAGTTTTAGACATTGACGTCACTGAAGTGATTTTTTTCTCGGCTGAGGTAATTCTGCTCTCGAATTCAGTCAAACTCGATTCGACATGAAATTGTGTCTGTTTTACGCTCTCAGATAATAGCTTAATTTCCCGAATTTCATTTCTTAGGTCCTCGCGCATATCGGATAATGTTTGATCTTGCGACTTGGTGAAATCCTTAAGGACGGCCATCATCTCATTCCTAAAAGTAGCAAGCTCCTGCTTAATATCATATTCAAGCTCCGGTTGTTTTCGTTTACGCAGAGAGATGTAATGTTTTTCATGGTCCAAATAGGTTGAAAGATCCGGCTGGGAATCACTTTTCGTTGGTGTACGAGGTGTACTCATATTATAGTCGTAGGTAAATTCACAAGAAGTTAAATTCCTTAACTTGTTTACAAGTCAATAACCAAGCCGGTATTAGCATGCACTTGCACGCGGGGGGGTGAAGAGCAGGGTCACTTGCACTGATAAGAACAACTCACGGCTATCGGTACTAAGCAATAATGAACTTTGGAGATCACAATTACACTGACCAATTTCACATGTTCGGTATATCAGAAAAATCGTAATTGAATAAGTACACGACTGCGTTGAACGCGCATCGAGACCGAAATCTAAAATAATACTTGCTTCTAATTTCTTCTAATTAAAATTAGGACACTGTAGCATCTTTAAATGTTGGTCATGATAAGCGTCGATATGGGGGGAATCCGCAATGAATCGGATCTATAATAAATGTTCTTCTTCTTCTTTGTCCGTGCCTCTTTCAATATCATTTGGGGTCGGCCCTCTCAATATGCTTCTTCCATTTCTCTCTATCGTGGTAGCGTACTGGTACAGTCTTGCTAAGTTTTTCCAGGTTTCTCCACCAGATAGGTAGACGTTCATTCAGGTTTTTAAAGAGATCGAATAGTGGCCGTTTCATAACGCGTCCGTTTCATTGCGGATTCCCCCTAACCCTGTATATAAAATCTATATTTTTAATCGACTTCAAAAAAAGCGTAGGTTCTCAATTCGTCCGTTTTTTTATGTATGTCAGTCTATATATCCGAGAATCGTGAACCGTTATTCAGATGTTTTTTTTAATCGAACGGATAAACCCCGAGATGGTCCCGTTGGCAACAAATCGGGGTGTGATGATGGGATTTAAGAGAAATCTGTTGAAGTCGGTTATTGTATCGTTCGCATATTGTACACCTTTAACGCCTTCGCTGCGGCAATTAGCTTAACTCGTAATAACCATACTCTCTAAGGGGTCGAAAGACCCCCTACCTTACTTAGCCAGTCGCTAGGTATTCTTTGTCCCTTTCGCTCTTATAAACATACTGGTAAGATCGAAAGGGACAAACAATACTTAGCAGCTAAGTTAGGAGACGTTAATGAATAACGCTTTTAGTTTCTGCGTCTAAAATAATCCCAATCCAATCCGAAAAACAGAACGATAATGCGATATCAAATATTAAAACGGCTTTCGCATCACGTCTAGTGAATAATGAATTTCGCGTTCCATTGCCTGCTCATTAACTATTACTGCACTAAATGACGTAAGCGCCCTAAAACTACAAGAACTTAAGACCTTTTTGAAATTAACTATTACTTGCGCTGTACTAAACGACGTAAGCGCCTTCAGTTTATTAGAACGTTGAGACATTTTCAAACGCACGACTGGTGAGCTAAAGAGCGTAACTGCCACACATTGCTTTGGTACTTAGGACGTTTTGCGAATGAAGTGTTTCTAGGGGAAAATGGAAACAGTTTCTATAAAGTTTATTCGTTGGTCTAAATGCGATTCTAGGTGAGGATTGCTTTCTGAATTCTTTAGGGAGTTCGTTATTTGGATAGATTGAGTTTAGACATGGTTGTTTTTTTGCAGTTCTTACTAGCGTTGAACATTTCCGTAAAAAAAACTTGTTTCTTTCTTAACTGCTCGTTTTGTTTTCGGAAAAATAAGGAAATAGTCATCTTTAATTTTCAATTCAAACTAATGTGAATTCAATTCAAAGTCAATTGAAAGAGATGGAAGGAATGACAGTGATATGTCTTTAAAAACCCGAAAAAACTTAAAAAACGGCCAAGAGCATGTCGGGCCATGCTCAGATTGCTCAGTATAGGGTTCCGTAGTTATTCGAAAACGGCTGGGCCGATTTTGTTCAAAATAGTTTAATTTTAAAGTATTCTGTATTCATGATTTTTTTCATATTTTTGGACCCATGGATCAATAAAACTTTCTTATGAGACCCTTATTCTTTTTAACTACGGAACCCTAAAAAGGAAAGTTTCATAAAACGTTTGTTTTTCCGATATTTTCATCGCTAGTTTTTACCTAAACAACGAAAAACAAAATATAGGCGCAAATAATTGGCTGCTCATAGAAAAAAATAATTTGTAGCATTTTTCTACTGTCAAGCAAGTAACACGTCCCTGTAACACGAGCAAAAACTGAACCTGTGAAATGTTGGTATATACTTATAAAAAAAGTTGCCCTTACCGGGATTCTAACCCAAGCCCTTGCTTTGTAGGCAGCGTACCAATTTGGCTACAGAAGCACGAATCAGTTTATTAATAATGTGAAATAAATGTTGTGTTTGACACGGTGTGTGTAATACTAATTAGATTTTAAACAATGGAAAGAAAAGGAAAAGTACTACTGGTCATGTATGGGAAATAAAAACGAAAGTCATTTTCACTTTATTAAATAAGATTACAATATAGCAGATAAACAGTAGAATCACGAATCTCTTGGTTAAAAAACTCAGTTTTCTGATAGTGATCTCCCAACTTCTATTTCATCATTATCTGTTGGACATAAACGTCCCGCAAAGATTGCCACAACGACCGGTCCTGCGCCACCCGCATCCAGCGGACTCCTGCGACCTTCACCAGGTCATCAGTCCACCTTGTGCAAACTCCTATTTGGGCGGATTTTTATTGTGTTGTAGTTTTTTCAGATTTTCCAAATTTGGATATTTTCATATTTTTTCTAATCAGAATCGAGAGCTCTTTCAATCCTCATTAGCAGAAAAAAGTGTCCCGAGAATTCCATAATTTTTTTTGTCTTCCACTGAGTTACGGTCGAAGAAAGTGTATGAAAAATAGTAACTCAATGGAATTTTGTTTTGGGACACTTTTTTATTTCTATCAGGATCGAAAGAGCTTGTGATTCTGAGTAGAACAAAAGTAAAAAAGTCCATATTTGGAAAATTTTAAAAATCGACAACAAAATAAAAATCCGCTCATTTAGATCTGGAAAATAAGATTATTTTATACCAAAACACTACCATTGAAATATTTTGATAAATATTCATCGATGTGTTAATTATGCATGTTTAACGTTACACTTTGACAATTATTATAAGTAAGGCTAAGGACCCACACCCGAAACTTATTTAGTTCCATGCCAATCAATGTCGTATCAATAATCATCAAAAACATGATAATGAAAGTGGTGAGGATATACCACCTGAGACCTTCTCGGGCGCTATTACACTAATATTATTAGTGTGTTGCCATAACAACTCATAGTTCGGAGACTAATGTAATGTCTAAAAATAGATCCTTGAACCGTGGCATATTTTTCAACGCCCGTGCTTAGAATAAAAAAATACAGTAGGTATAATATTTCTTCGGTTACCGCGAGGATTACACATGAAATAAAACTATGAAAACGGATAAACTCGCGTATATTAACTAACTTTAACTTCATTCCGACGTTTCGAACACTTTACAGGGTTCGTGGTCTGCGGATGACTCGTCGGATGAAACGTCGGAATGAAGTTAAAGTTAGTTAATATACGCGAGTTTAACCGTTTTCATAGTTTTATTTCAAAATACAGTATATTATTTTACATTAATAATTAGTAAACCTATATATTATATATCTGTTCATGAACGTTTCCACTTAACAAGCCGATACCTTAGTATTGTTTGGCCCTTTCCGTCTTATCAATATTTCTGTGAGACCGAAAGGGACAAACGATAAAGATAGCTATTTAATGGCTTACTAAGTTAGGAGACGTTTATGAACAAAAGGGTTAACCTTTTGGAACTGACTGAACACTTATTACTGACACATGATCGCATCTAATTAAGTAACCCCCTTATTCTTCAACTTCTGCTAACTTGGCAAGCCGCTAAGTATCGTTTGTCTCTTTCGGTCTTATTAATTTGTCTGTAAGACGGAAATGGACAAACAATACTTAGGAGGTAAGTCCATACAAAAAATGTACAGGTAATAGATACCTTTTCCTTTTGTCGTAAATACTATTATTAGCGAAGCTGGCGGCTGTAGCTACCGCGAAAATCGAAATTCGGAAATTTCGAGGTGTTTTCTCTGTCACTCAAACGAAGACGTCAATAGAGTGAGAGAGACAAAACCTCGAAATTTACGAATTTCACGAGGCGGTAGGGCCGCAGAGCCCATGGTTCGACTTTGCGTTGTTGTGTATAGCCGTCATAAGGTTAATATTTACCTTACTCGACGTCCTAGCCATATACATATACATGCATAACTGTGTCAATTAACACATATAATCTAATACGCCCCCTGCAGTCTACATTTACACATAGTACATAATATGCTACTTATCGTCATCACAGGCCTTCCAATATCTGGCGTAGCGAACTCGAGATTGCTCTCTGATAACGCTAGTTACACCGCACTTTTCACATCACTAGCACGCGTTTAAATTTCGAACGATTTCAAATTTCGAAAACATGAGTGTTTTGTTTTTAATCGTGCACCATGACTAAGGTTTTTGAAAGTTTGAATGTGTTTCTTCTAGAACCTTCGAGGTGTTGCATTACTGTCGACAGATTGAAGCAATTTTGTCTATGCCGGAACAAGAATGAGGTAACTTTTTTTTGACAAAGGACATTTCTACGAGATAATGAAATTCTGAAACAGCTTCAACTATCTCGTTGAAATGTATCGTTATTCGGAAATGTCGCTCCGTCTCCTTTATTGTGTTATCTTTCTTTGTTTCATTTCAATTCAGTTCTGCATTCAATAGTGAAAATAATAAGACATTGTTACAGCAATTTTGTATTTGATACAAGTGAATTAAAGCGATGCAAAGACAAAGTAGAAAAGTCAAGGTAGAATATACACAGTGTTTTATTGATTTCCGTTTAATTAAAGGGAAGCTTATTTAGGTTCAAAATAATCAATTTATCTAAGAAAGTAAGTGTCTTAACTCTTACTGTTATTGAGTTATTACAAAAATAAGTTTAAAGACTGAACAAGTGTATTGCAACCTTTATTACATCCTAATGTTACTTATTTTGACGTGTGCCGTCAGTCACCTGAGATCTTATTCTTAAGGCTCTTTCACACTTGCCATTACAATTATTATGTATGAAAACGAAACACAACAATTTTTTTACGAAATTAAGAATAGCCGATATACCAGGCAACTTCTTTTAATGTCTCAAGTAACCTGTCCAATTTAACGGAAATCAATAAAAACACGGTGTGTATATGTAGTATAATAATATAATAGGCCTAATTCAGTGTACCTGTCATTCATTGTCATTTGTGTTTTGACGTGCGTAAAAACATTCGCATTCCAATTGACCCACGGCAGCTGAGAGAGTGACAGGTGTCACTGTCATAATACTCTTCATATTTGAACCGGTTTTCACCGGTTATGGTACACCTAACTTGGGGCGGGTTGCAACAAACTGTCAACGATTAATCACTCGCAATTTTTTATTTTATTTACATGCCGACGGGCTAATTAATATGGAATACGTTTTGCCCACGAAATAAAGGCATATATGGGCTGATTTTTATTTCGTTGTAGTTTTATACAATTTTACAAAATTGGAATTTTTTAAATTTTTTCTACTCAGAATCACTTTCGATCCTAATAGAAATAAAAAAAGTAAAAAAAAATCCATTGAGTTACTATTTTTCGTACACTTTCTTCGACCGTAACTCAGTAGAAGACAAAAAAATGTATGGAATTCTTGGGACACTTTTTTCTTCCATTGTCAGTCGCCCGCAGACCACGATCCCTGTAAAGTGTTCTAAACGTCGGGATGAAGTTAAATTTAATTAATATACCTACGCGAGTTTATCCGTTTTCATAGTTTTATTTCATGTGTAATCCTCGCGGTTACCGAAGAAAATATTATAACTATTTATGTTATTATATTTTCCGATATTTCCGCTGAAA
>JALPQI010003755.1:0-76735 GCA_025490895.1 Thaumatotibia leucotreta | reverse complement strand
TTTTCTTCCTCTTGGTGCATTCCTCGAAATGTCTTTGTTTGTATTTTCACACACTTAGCAATAAGTATTGGCTATAAATATGTCCAAAGCATTTTGTACAAGAGTGTTGTTTTAGATTATTTATTACTTGTGCACTTTCATTATCTCTAATTTTAAAAGTCCGTTCTTAAAATTTATTGCGTGCCATTAGTGGAAATATATTGATTCCAACACTTCAGTTAATTTTTTGTAAGATAAGACAAGTATATCTTTATTTAACTTACTAAATATATATTTAGTAGATGTAATTAGGTTGCCATTACATATGTTGTAGGTATACGTATTATGAAACGGAAGACATTCTGAGCGCACACGTTTGAGGTTGCACTGAAACCATTACAAATGGTAAATCACGCACACTTCATTATGAACACTCTAAGGACACATTTACACAAACGCTTTCACATACACACACACAACTCACATACACATATTTTATTTTAATATTGTTCTTAATATTTATATTTTATTTGCGAGATTGTTAACAGTTCATATATATATATATATTTGGTTGTTTTTATTATTAATAGGTTTTTATTAACTTCACCGCGTATCAACTGTCGTCAATGCTTCAAATCTTGTGATCGATTTTTCGACCACTACTACTGTCGATTAATATAAAAATTGAAATTTGATTTTCTCTATAAAACAAATTGATTGATATATTCCTTATTATTGTCAATCTCCGTTATCTAAGGTATTGTTGGTAGAACACGTCCATTTGAGACACTTCGGGCATTCAAGGTTACAGGCCATGCTTGGCCTTTGGTTTTCAGTTGCCAATCGAGATATTTAATAACATTTTTTACTTTAAACATACTATTCAGCTGTGATTGGCCTCTCGTTAAACATAATATTAGTTTATGTGACTGTACATAATGCTTAATTATGTATAGTTGCATACACTACTTTACCTACCCACATATCACAAGATTCCATGATGCGTTCAGTAACCGCAAATTATGACCGGCATTGCAGGATTTTTCTTGGCCACTAAAAGTAATTATTCATAAAATATAACAGACATAAAATTTTCCAACAAAACAAAGTAATTGAGCGGCGGTAATAGGCGGTATTGGCGGTACTGAAAATTTCTCTGGCAGCTGTCATAGTTTTTTTTTAATTCAGAGAGAATCTAGAGTCAACCCTAACTATCATATCATTCGAAATCTTACTTACGTGCGAGAATTGTCAATCGTCATCTCGAGTGATATTAAAATAGAGTCCTAAGCAAATTCCTTTATTTTTCAAAGATGTTCGAAAGTTGTATGAAATGATATCGAAAACGATACTATTATTTAGTTAGAAAAACACTTTAACAGATAAGAAATTTATTCTAACAAGTCAATCTATTTTTATGGTGGTCATAATGTGCGGTTTTTGAACGCATCATGGACTGTTTATGATATTTGGGTAGATAAAATAATTTACATAATTATTTGTCATGATTCGTGATGAAAGCGGGAGAGTACTTATAGACGCTAGTATGCATAATTATATTGCATATTACAAACATCATCTTTAATCTAATATAAGTATAGTATCGGCAATCAACTTAATTGCACTAAAAACTTGAAAATAAAATAAGTAAAAAAAGTTTCAAGTTAAAAGGTTTTTATTGCACCAAAAACTAGAAAATAAAAATTAGTTACAGGCGTAGATGATACTTTCTGTGCATTACTCACGTGGAACCATTATCTATCACCACTGTAGTCTTCCCGAGTCGGATGCTTTCAAAAAAAAATCAAATTTTAACTGTTTATTTTTAAGAAAGTAAGTAAAGTTACAATGTTTTAGCTTAGTACAATCTTTTTCGCCTCTATGTCAGTGGATTAAGCGTTAATCGGAAACTTTTACCAAACTAAAATAAAAACGTGGGGCGTTATTATAAAGAAACAAAAAAGTTTAATATATGTAATGGTAGCTTTAATTTTGCATTTAATCATCCATCTGTTCCAACAATTCTACAGAGGAAAATAGCTTTCATCAAGGCCAGAACAAAATTTATTGGACTATTGCAGTCTTGACTTTCTATGTACATGTTCTTAAATAACTAAAGTGACTTAATCACAATTGCGTACGTTCCACGTTTGTGTTGTTGGTATTCTTTTTAAATATTTTCCTTTTTCTGCACCACCTACTACATTTTTGTAATCGTGTCTCCCTCCACTACCCAAAGGTTGTCTGGAAGAGATCGCTTTTTAGCGATAAGGCCGCCTTTTGTGACCTCTGTTTTTGTATTTCTTTTGTTTTGTGAACTTTTGTTCTTTATTACGTGTGAGGTGTGCAATAAAGAGTTTTGTATTGTATTGTATTGTACACTTAGGTGATAGAAGAGGCCTTTGTCCAGCAGTGGACTGAGGATGTGATTAGGCTGCTGCGATTACACCTGTAACTTCTTACGTATTTTGTAGGGACGGAGCTATACTAAGGAGCTAAAATTACTATTTTAGCTCCTTAGTATAGCTCCGTCCCTACAACTAACCTAAGAACTCACAGGTGTAATCCCGCCTTAGATAAGTAAAATACACTTGCCCTTTTTGCCAATATTAGATGTTACATTTTGATTTTTAATTTCGCAGTATTCCTGAACGTTCTTCTACTGGCAACATATGTGTCGGGAAGGAAATCTTGCAGGTTGGTATACATTTTTAATTTTGATTAAGTATTGCTATGACATCACAATTTTATTATGAGCCCATTTATATTTTTGAACCTACTTTGTAAGTTCGCTTTTGAAATTACTGAGATCGTCACTTGGATAATTAACATTGCAATAACATGTATAATCAGAAAGAAATTAAATTTAAAGGCATTCATTCACAGAATGCAAAAGGTGACATAGTTAATACAGCTCGTTTAGTTTACATGAGGAAATTGAATAATTTTGATTGTGTGAGTCATGAGGAAATCGATTAACTTCAATATTATTAAAAAATACCTATATGCATGTATGTTTTAATCTACGCTTGCTACCTAAAGTACCTCATATATGCCAAAACATGAGGGAAATACAACTTCCCACGTCATCCCACTAAGGAAGACGAAGTTCCTAGTAATACGGACAGAAAATATACAGTGTGGAAAATTCGAATGCGACATGGATGGCAACTACCTTAAATATTGTAAATGTCACATTTTGTGTAATCTAGCCCTTCTTTTGTTTATGAAAACAATACATTCTGCATATTTATGAAAAATCGCTTGCCTTAGTCGGGATCGTGACTCGAGTCGGTCAAAGTGACAAAAAATACTTAACGTGCCGTATTTTATAATGCAGATTGAAAGAGTTACTAATAAGGTTAAATTTTCTAAATAACTGTGGAATAATGAAGGGCCACGAAAACGCATCATAAAATACGGCACCTTATCTTTTGTCACATTTGACCTGTTCGAGTCCCGACTGAGGCAAACGATTTTTCATAAATCCTTAAACGCACAGTTTTCAAAAACAAAGGAAAGTCTCCCTTACACAAAATGTGTTATATTTACAATATTGAAGGTAGTTGCCATTTATGTGGCATTCGTTTTTTCCACCCTGTAGACTAGACTTAGTCTAAGGCTAGACTTACCTACCTGTCAGTTGTTACGTAAGTAGTAGAGACGGAGCTATAAGTTAAGGAATGAAAGGTGAACATCACTACTTATCTCAATCCTAACAAAGGTTATGTAGTCTTTAAAAACTTACAGCTGTAAGTCCAGCCAGGGGGGCTAATAATTTCTTGTAATTTGTGACTATTTCCAAAGGCTTTCATAGTTACCATGATCTCTTAAATGCGATTCAGTTTAGATTCGGCTTGTCAGTTTATGACAGTTATTTTATGGAACTGACACATCGAGTTTAGGTCCTAAATTTAAGCGCACTAGTAGATCTTGGTAGTCCCGTAAGATTGACATTCCGTCGTTGTCATCTCTTGGTGGTACCTGAAGCACGCTCTCCTCGTCGCTTCCCTGCATTATGCCAATTCAATGTACTTCTGACATCAACACCTAACTTTGTATGTAGCTTAGGTACCTGTTGGCTTAAATGCCTGGCCACGACATTGGTCTAAGGCGACCGGCGGCGAGCGAATCCACGTGTTGGAGCGGGATGCCGATATGGAAACTCCCTCTCGCAGGTATGGTTTTCCGCTAAACCGGCCAATGTCGTGGCCGGGCCTTTATGATGGTAACGCGTCTAATCGTTTGTCGGCGTTGCCGTCACGTTCTAACAAGTTTGGAAGTGCGAAAGTGACGCGTAGCACGATAAATGGACAAAACGGGACCATCACAAGCAGAGATCGGACAATTGTGCGTCATTGTTCGCAATAATATGGCCATGACTCCAAAGCTTATTGAATAATTAATAATTTTCATTAAATTACCTATTTGACACCTGGAACTATGAAAGCCTTTGGAAATAGTCACGGCTTCGAAATTAAATTAAAAGAAATTATTCATTTAATCATCTTAGGAGTCATGTCCATATTATTATTGCGAACAATGACGCACATTTTGTTCGATCTCTGATCACAAGCCACCTTGCTTTTCTAATCAGCCCATCGTTTCCCCTAAATACTTAAATTTTTGTGATTGTAAGTAATCCAAAATGTCTATCACTTGTTCTTAAATTATTAACTCATAATTTCCTTGTAGTACTAAGTAATTGGTGTAATAGATAATAAGCACTATGCTGGTCCTATTATAAACACACATGTTTTTACACTTGTCTACAAAGTACTAAATATTCCTATACCACCCAAGGGAAGAGGAACACTATCGGATTATTTATCCTCGTCCTGCCCAATGTCATTTATGAAGGACACATTCGATGTTTTAGAACAAAAGAAAAGCGACTACCTATATTTTCAAACTCATTACGTTTAAATTTCAATAGCTCAAATTTACAAGGAAGGGTACGTAACTGTCCGATTCCGATTTTATTCATTTTGATATATGTTATAGAGTAGTCTAAAATAACGGACACGTATTTTTTTTAGCTGCCCAAACTCAACCTGTTAGGAGAAAATGGCCTACAAGGTACTGAAAATTGACCAAACCTTCTAATATCTGAGAAGAGATATGTTCAAAAAAATTGATAATTAGTTACTGTTTTCGTTATTTGTTGGAGAACATGAATATTATAATGGGGACGTGTTTTGTCATTTTTTATATAAAAAACACATCAAAGTTTCATAAATTTCGTCGCTACACTCACTTCCTAAGTCTAAGGCCTCAGTAGCGGTGAACGAACATAAACATGGAAACCGCCCTTGAGAACATTGCCATTAAAAGTATCGAGACTATTAGCACACTAACACCAATACACCCACATTGAAATAAGGCGATACGTTTACAGACTCGAATGAAAAATAGAGAGAACTAAATTATAGTCATCTCTATTGCACTAATATGAATAGTTAAGTATAGGTAAGCGAAATGCATATAACGTCAACAAATATCAATCAGCAACAAGAATTCACTAATAACCTTCATGCAATGATTGCTACTCATAACTGGCAACCTAGATGTTTGCGGGTATTTAAAAATATTGTGACATGGATAGGTTTATGCCGTAAATTAAAGAACCAGTGAAGTAATTCACTATAAAAATAATTCATATAATTTTTTGCTTTTCATAAAATGTAGTAATGATATATTATAAAACAGACTAAAACAATGTAAGAAAATATTTATTTATTTATTTATTAATTTAAGCTTTATTGCACAAAAGTAAAACTTACAGTACAACAGACGGACTTAATGCCATGTGGTACCAATCATCACTTTGCGGCAAAGTAGAGGAAATTGTAGGCGGAGCAAATATATAGGTAAATATAAAAAAATCGGTACATAATTAATTAATTATTATTCGTTATGTGTCAGCCATTGTTGTGTAATAAGAAGAATAAAAGATTTATTGTATAGTATAATTTCTTAATTGCAGATATAGGACGACGGCCAAATTGAACAATGTGTGACCACATTGTAAGTTGAGTTTAGGAAAATGAAAAACCCAAATCGTTATAATAAACATTAATTACTCGTACTATAGGTAAGCCAGAATCTGATGGCATTTCTAAAAGTGAAAAAATAGACTTACGTTTAATTATATCCTGACGTTTCGGGCATGACGTTAATCCCGTGTTGTGATGGAAGTTTACGCGATTAAGACCCGTTTGTTTTGAAAATATGAGTGATAATCGTCAAAGTTTAAATCAATATATGAAAAAATAGACGTTTTCACATGGCGACAGTCAACTGATGGGTACAAATCGGTTATAATACAAATCAGTATGGCGATCTTATTAAACTGCGTAAACCCCTTTTAAGACAAGTAAAAGTCTTCATCTTTGAAATGAAGAGAAAAAATATAGATCTTTTGCTAGGCATCCAATCATTTTCTCGTCTCTCTAATCGGACACCTTTTACCCATTTGTCTCTACAAACAGCATCTTGCGGTAATCTGAATGGAAAAAATTTAAATGCGATGTAAAATGTAAATATTAAATTGAATTATAAATTTGAGAACTACGTACCTACTTTTGTATAGGTAATAGGTAGTTTAATCATATGAAAGAGAAAAAGGAATTTATTAAAATGTAATATATTGAAATCAGTTATCTACGTACATTTAATTAAAAAACTTGCTTCATTGTGCATAACGACATCCCTATAGTATCCTACTATTTTAGAATGTCATAATCCTATCGTAAAATTGTATGGACTTACGACGTTTTAGTTAAGAACGGTAGTATAGAAAAATGTCATAAATATTATTATATTTATATTCAAAATTAACGAAGTTATCTATTTACTAACACGTGAAAAGTAATTCCCCTGTTCTTAGAATTACTGTAACTGTTTTTACACCAGCTTACAGCACATGAAGGCCTTTTTAATTCGTTTTTACCGTTATTTATAGAAACGCATTCAGACGTCCGTCAATTACTGTCAACTCGGCCAAACTGAAACAGCTCCAGGAGTAGTTTTTTAGGAACGCCCACTCAAGAGTAGTTTGCGTTGGGTCATAATTGTACGGACAGGATGTTTCCATGGTTTATGTGCGTTCACTGCTCAGTAGACGCTCGAGCAAGCCGGGGCGTCGTCGGGCAGGGCGCCCATGTTAAACAAATTTAATGCAATCGTGCAATGCGCGTGGAGCCGCTATGCTTATTACTTACAAGCTCACAATCTGCTAAATGCGACAACGCAGGACAGTGTCCTGTAGGCTAACCGCATGATTGATGCGGCAATATGTCGCCGCTAGATAGACTATCCGTCCCTCTTTTATTAATTATACGTCATCAGCCTATGATAGTCCATAGCTGGACGAATTAGGAGGTAAATGCCCAAAATCGCCACGCTGGGCAAGCGGATTGGCGATCGCAGTAAAGTGTCCACTATGATGACGCTGCTGCCCATCATCAATCTTTTATCAAATAATGGTCAGTGACACTTCAATCCCTTATAATCCCTTATAAGTCGACTCTTACGACACCTGCAGGAGGAGTTGGGGTGGTGACAAATGTATTCCTACTGCCATCACCACACGGCCACTTTTATTAATATATTTAGTAAAAGACGGGAATTCTATCTCGCAGCGACGTACTGTCGCGCCAATCATGTGCTAAGCGTGCTGGCGCCGATACACGAGGAGGTCTGACCCCAAATAGAAATGGGATATGGGAAGGAAAGAGACACACTGAATCTATAAAATTGTTATACATGAAACTTGATTTGAATAGACAGTTTCCAGTATCGATTAAAAAACCGACTTCTTGGAACATTTAAGTGTATTTAAAAGTACAGTTGCCATCAGATATATGGTAGCGGTCGAGGTCCCCAAATAAATCGGAGCAACGTAAAATTTCAATAAATTCGTTACGTGAAAAAGGGCAATAATTTAGAGGCATGTAATTCGTCTCAAATTTAGGAGCAACCACTTTTCAATGAATTCGTAACGTATAATTAGGCAAAAATATCGGAACACAGAGATAATCAGAAATATCTGAGCAGTCAGGGTGGTCGTAAATATCTCAACATTTATGGAAAATATACCTTATTGTCATACACATATCGCTTTAAATTCTTTATGGTCAGCCACACGTCTTGAATAGGTTGTCAATAATTTGAATTTAGAACAGAGTGGTTTGTTGTGACGTTCTTCGAAAAGACTAGACATTTGTCATCGTGACAAATATATTTCTGTCTCTTTCGCAAATTAGGCAGATATGCCTAAATCATTAAAATGAGTTGTCTAGTTAACCGCTGTTTTGACGTGTTGCCAATATTGACAAAGGTAGAACAAGGAGCAAAATAAATCAAAATTTCGTGAGATGTCGTGTACTCGGTGGCGCAATGAATAGTTCGAGTAATAATTATATTGAAGTAGGTATTATTAAAAAGCGATTACAATGGGATTTGAAAGTACTGTTGGCGCAACAGTGTATAAGTCAGTCTAGAATATATTCATAGTCCTGTAGGGAGGCCAAATTAGATATATACCTACACTTTATTTTTGAAATTTTATTCTGTACATAACACAAAAAATATAAAGTATCACTGGTTAAATATAATTATTTTGGATCGACAAATTACACATGGAAAATAATCAGACAAATATCCACCTCCAGTAGCATCGCAGATGCCAACCCTTTTCATCGCATTTTTCATCACTTTTTCACACATTTCCGGCGTTACTTCAGTGATCGTGGTTCGAGTATTTTGTTTTAATTGCTATATTTAGGTTCGTTGGTCAATTAGAAAAGATAAATCGTTTTAAATAACCCCATAGAAAAAAAATCAGGAGCTGTAAAATCAGGCGATCTTGGGGGCCACTTAATGTCACCTTTTCATCACACTTGCTGTCTAAGCGCGCCATTGCTTGCATGCATAGCGGGAGTAAAGGAAAAATGAAATTCCCTAGGGAGTAATAGAAATGTCAGTACGTCATTTAATAATATTTTGTCTTAAAACTTATTTTTTTAAAAGAGAAATTCTGAAACTATAAGACATACTAAGTAGTATTTGTTTTTAGGAATCATAATTATCTATCATTGATTTTGATAAAAAAAACTGCATTTATACATTAGAAAAAAAAAACGTTTGGAATATGTGAAAACAGTAAATGTCTCTAATAGTCCGTGGGCTAGTCGGCCTGAAATTAGAAAACGGTATAATTTGGGGGTACCAAGTGTCCTTTTTACAGTAGTTAGACATATTCATAAGGATGTTAAAAAAGTATGATAGACATCCCAAAGTGGTAGCTAATAGGCATACGGGCTATTTCAAGATTTCCGTTGTATGACAGGTATGGTTAAAATTAGGAGGTACAAATTTTCCTTTTCACGGCTGTTAGGTAAGCTTATATAAACGTCAAAAATGCAAGATTGCCATTTATAAGTGCTACCTAACAAAAATGAGGGCCAATCAAAGACGGTGCATCTCAAGTTTTACAAAATCAAGTATATCTCGAGAACTATTAAATACATCTAATTACTCTCTTGGACAAAACTGTAAGCTTAATATTTTGCATATACACCATATTGCTAAAACCAACCAATAATTAAATATGACCAAATTTTTGAAAATTTCGTGATTTTGATTTTTTGTGTCGTGTTTTTACATAGTAGTCATGATGCTAGAAAAATGAAATATTTTTTTTAAGATAGTATATTTAATTTCATTTGATGTATATAACTTGTTGGTGGTATTAAAAAAAATGAATTGTAGTCATAATTGGAACCATTCGTGCGCAAGTCCGACTCACAGTTCAGTTTTTTTTTATATTTTTCAATCTTGGTTATTTGAAATAAGCGCTATTTATTTACGAGTGGCACTTCCATCGCCTCTTAAATCACTAAGTATACGGTGGATTATATAATATAATACGGTGGATAAGTTTATTTTTTCAAAACAACCGGATTCGATTCCCCTGCTGGATAGTTTTTATTTTAATATATGAATGCAGTTTTTCTGTTTATTACAATCGATGATATGGTTCCTAAGAACATATTTTCGTATGTCCGATAGTTTCAGACATTCCCATACTGACTGATTTTAATGAGGCAGCCTGTATTTTAGTAAAGCAACAGTAGCATAAACGTATTTCTGTTTAAAACCATATTGACCCAACACACAAACAATGCCATAATGACAAGTTTGACAATAATTGTATAATATCACTGTTACTGATGTCACACGCCTCCGCAGGCTACGTCTACCGCTTACTATCGGACGGTCCGTGTGCCTGTTTGCCACCAACATACAATTATCACTAATAATACACGTGCAAAAAGGAAATTCATAACTCGTGTACTTGTATCGTAATGTACTATTTTACTTTCGGAAAGTCGTTACAATTGTCACAAGGTTTAATTAGAACGATTTTCGTAAATTCTTGATATGAGGTTCGATCTATGTTGGAATTTCGCGACAATTCGACGCTTATCTAAAACAACTCGGTATCTCGAAATAGTCCATTTTGCAATTAACTATAAAACTAGGCGCGGAATACGCTAAAGTTTATCATGACTAAGACTCCCGTGTTCTAGTTCAAAATTTTAGCACTGTGGCAGCATTATGCCGTTATGCCATTGGTGGAGAGTCGACGCCATTTTATCTGCAAGACCGGCCATAGGCCAGTTGAACCACAGAAATTGACGCCGTCACTGCGTTTGTTTGTAGACTAATGGCACATCTCGAAATTATACAACTATAGAACTTAAAGTTTATGTAAAACAGTGGCATAATTGGAAATAGTTCAGTGGAACAGCGGTAACTTGCTGTGCAATACATAATTATTCGTGGATGGCGCATTATCCGTGAAACAGTAAGGACACATGTTATAACTTAATAGGAAATAAGCGAGTGTTGTCGAAAATAATGAAAGTTGACTTGTTTACCTAATCGAAATGAGCTTTTATACTACATAAGATTAAGTTAATTTAGGGTATTCTATACGAATTCAGAACATGTTCATTATAATTTTGCAACTAATAATGTGATTCAAAACGAGTACAGTCACCATAAACGATAAATAACTATAGTAATGTTCAGCATTACTCCGACGAAGAGGTAGAAGCTGTGTATGAGGACATATCCAAAGCCATGCACAGTCCTGAAACCTACTTCACCATCGTTATGAGGGACCTTAACGCGAAATTGGGCAAGCGAAACGATGATGAGCTGAGAGTGGGGCAATTTGGGATTGGGTCTCGTAATCACCGGGGTCACTTAGTAGCCAGTTTTATGGAGAAGGAGGGACTCTACATGATGAACTCCTTCTTCAAGAAGCGAGAACTCAGGAAGTGGACCTGGATGAGCCCAGATGGTGCAACCAAAGACGAGATTGACTTTATCATGTCGACTAAGAAGCATATATTATATTTAATGATGTCTCTGTGATCAACGCGGTTAAAACCGGAAGCGATCACCGCCTTGTAAGGGGCATATTAAATATAAGCGTCAAGCTAGAGCGATCTCGATTGATAAAGTCTACGCTCCGACCAGCACCGATCCAACTCCAAAACCCCGAGAGCTTCCAGCTCGAACCGCAAATAGTTTCGATTGCCTACCCAGCGACGTGGATGTGGATGAGTATGACGACGGGTTTGTGGCAGCTGTCCATTCCACTGAGTCAAAGTTCTTTAAGACCCAGCGGAAGAAAGGCAATAAGAGGCTCTGTGATCCAACTCTAAAACTCATGAAGGAAAGGAGTGAGATGGTTCTACAATCCCCAGAAGATGCCGCATCATATCCCCGGCTCAATAGACAAATCTCCAAGTCGAACACCCGCGTCATACGCCAATTTAATACCAACCGGATTAAAGAGGCTATTGACCGGAACAAAGGCTCTAAGGTTTTTGCGAGAGATTTGTCTATTGGTCAGAGCTGGCTTGCGAAGCTGAAGACTGGGGACGGTAGGATCGTTTCATCCAAACCTGAGCTTTTGAGTGAGATAGAGAGCTTTTACGGACAGCTGTACATATCAACACGAAGACCCATAATCTAATTTAGCTAACGACCCACGAGCTAAATTGACTCGACACCATACCGAAGATATACCGGACGTCAGCCTGTACGAGATTAGGATGGCTCTCAAACAACTCAAAAACAATAAGACACCAGGCGATGACGGAATAACAGCCGAACTCCTGAAGGCGGGTGAGAAACCAGTCCTTAGGGCCCTTCAAAAGCTGTTTGATTCCGTCATCTTTAGAGGCAAAACGCCAAAGGCATGGAGCAGGGGTTTGGTGGTGTTGTTCTTCAAAAAGGGTGACAACTCCCTGTTGAAGAATTACAGACCCATCACACTTCTGAGCCATGTCTACAAGTTGTTTTCGAGAGTCATCACAAACCGTCTCACACGCAGGCTTGACGACTTCCAGCCTCCTGAACAAGCCGGTTTCAGAAAAGGTTTCAGCACCGTAGACCACATATACACGCTCCGTCAAGTTATACAAAAGACCGACGAGTATAACTTGCCCCTCTGCTTAGCGTTTGTAGACTACGAAGAGGCCTTTGATTCGATCGAGACGTGGGCTGTACTACAGTCTCTCCAGCGGCAGCGGTGCCAAGTAGACTACCGGTACATCGAAGTGCTGAAGTGCCTGTACGAAAACGCCAATATGTCAGTTCGCCTTCCGGACCGGAACTCGAAACCAATTCCATTGCAGCGAGGAGTAGGACAAGGAGATGTTATCTCTTCTAAATTGTTCACCGCTGCACTGGACGATGTTTTCAAGGTTCTAGACTGGAGGGGATTTGGCATTAACATCAATGGCGAGTACATCACTTCGGTTGCCTTCGGTTTGCCGACGATATAGTAGTCATGGCTGAGACCATGGAGGACTTAAGTACTATGCTCGATGGTCTCAGTAGAGGCTCTGAAGATGTTGGTCTTAAGATGAACATCGACAAAACGAAGATCATGTCGAACGTCCATGTGATACCAACTCCAGTGAAAGTTAGAAACTCTACACTCGAAGTTGTTGACGAATATGTATACCTGGGACAAACTGTCCAGCTGGGTAAGTCCAACTTCGAGAAGGAGATCAATCGTCGAACCAGACTGGGTTTGGCGGCGTTCGGGAGACTACTCAATATCTTCTCGTCCAATATACCGCAGTGTCTCAAGTCGAAAGTCTTCGACCAGTGTGTGTTGCCAGTGATTACTTACGGATCTGAAACGTGGTCGTTCACTATGGGACTCATTAGGAGGCTCAGGAACACTCAACGAGCGATGGAGAGGGCAATGCTCGGGGTTTCTCTGCGAGGTCCCATCAGGAATGACGAGATCCGCTAAAGAACGAAAGTGACTGACATAGCCCAAAGAATTACAAGAAGTTTCAAAATTACACCCATTATCTTGTCTTATAAACTTAAATATGCCATTAATATCTGTAAAGTTTTATTATTATTATGACGCATGTCATTTTAGACCATTATTGTCCATATAAAAAAATTGTATTTAAACATTAAAACGAAATAAGTTACTATTATTTATAAATGTTTTTAGAATATTTGTCTTAATGACAAATAATCCGCTATTGTTCATAAGAAAAAAATAAAATCTTGATACTTTTTCTATTGTGACTTTAATGCACATAAACAAATTCTTATTTTGAGTTACGACTCGATTTTATGCTGGCACAAGTCTAAGTTATGTGTTTTTTTGAGTTTTTTTTGTATTGATTATACGGTTTATTAATTTTATTTTTGTTATTTCGCATTCTCAAATAAAAAAGGATGCTATGGCTAAAAGAAGATTTCCAATTGGTTTTTGTAATAAAAAGTTATGAGTAATTATTTTTTGTGTTTTTTTTAAAGCTCTCTCCTGAAAAAACACACATTTTGAGATACCGAGTTGTTTAAGATAAGCGTCGAATTGTCGTATTATTGTGACAATATATAATTTTGCTTCGCTAAAAAGACGGTATTCAATACTCGAAATTTTTATATGTCTTCAAATAAACGTCTCGGAGTAAGTATGTGCAATGCCAGGCGGTTTTGAACACCATAAGACCTTGCCAGGCGAGCGGACAGTTAAGTAAATTGGGTTTCAAAACATATTTCTGTAAGTTTGAAAAAATAGGATAAAGTTAATTTATTGTACATCTCAAAAATAAATTGACAGGCGATTACAATAAGCAGAAGTATATGACAGATCAATTAGAAAATGCACAGTTGATGAGGTAAAATAAACTTCACCTGTATACTCTAAATTTTTACATGTCTTCAAATAAACGTCTCAGAGTAAGTATGTACAATGAAGGGACATATATTTTTTATGAATAATCAATTATTTTAACAGTAAATATGACCACAATGGGAAAACTCTTAATTTTGGTAATACAATACAGGTTAAATAATAGCTGGAGAGCCAGTGAACCCTGGGAGTAACGGTCTCCCTGTAAGGTTAGAAATTTGTATACTAACGATTTATGGAATTCTAAGAGCAATAGCCATGACCTGGCAGGCGTCAGCCCTGCACGTCATCAGCCTTTATTTTTTGAATTGTTAAGTAAATTGGGTTTCACAACTTGTTTCTGTAAGTTTGAAAAAATTATAGGATAAAGTTAAATGATTGTACATCTTAAAAAAAATTGACAGGCGATTACAATAAGATAAAAAATAATTGATTATTCATAAAAAATATATGTCCCTTCATTCTTCTTCGTTCATAAAAAACTTGTTTTTTGTTTCTTGCATATTGGTCAGTATTAACGAATATTATTTCGGAATGTTAATTGGTTAAAAAAAAACGTTGGTTACAGTGTTGACGAATGGCAGTGCAAGTATGACTTTGGCTGCGTACGAGCGGATCAAAAATGTAACGGCTTAATCGAGTGTGAAGATGCCTCTGACGAGTATATGGATATATGTTACGGCATTAAGTTAGTATCACCTACATATATATATTTTTTTTCCTAGCCTGTAGGGGTGTCCCATTGCTGGGCAAAGGCCTCTCCCTCAGATTTCCACAGTTCCCGGTTCGGTGCCAAGTCTGGCCAATTGTTGGCGAAGGCATCCAGGTCGTCCCGCCATCTCCGCCTACATAAATTAAATAATATTTTTTTAAGTTTATTCCTGTGTATAGTTTTCAATATCATTTCACAATAATAAGTTAATAAATCAATTTTCACAATTTTGCAATGAATGTCTGATATGTCTTACTTCAAAATTAAATAAAGTCTGAAAATACATTACGTCTCCGATGCGGTAAGTCAAAATTATATATTATGCATAGGTACATACACCTAGGCCTCTACCTAAAGTTTTTCTTAACGTTTTTAATCATTAAACTATGATTAATATAGAGTCTCTATGACTAATATCCGAGTACTCTAACGCCCTACCGCGCGATAAAAAATCTGAGCCCTGGTTATGTTATGACACAGGGTCAACTTCAATCGTGATAGCGTCAAAGCTTTCAACCATTAAAAACCACCAAGTGCCCTTTGCTACCTATCATTTTCGACTGTGAACATAATATTTTGTTGACGGGTATTTTTACAGGAGACCGATGCTTGGACTTTTACTTCACTGTGCTTCGTTCTGGGGGATATGGCATAGCCGGCTTTGTCCAGAAATCTGCCGCGATGAACAGCAGTTCTGCTACTATGCTCTCATGGCCGAAAATGGAGAACCGTAAGACGTTATTAAGTATTATCAAACTGGAATCAGAAGGGAATTCTCAAATACTGTTGACACAACAAATGACCCAAGAAAAGAGTTGTTTATAGATGTAGTGAGTGATTAATTAACCTATTGTATTTAAGTCTGCACTTAAACTATTAATATATATTACGTATATATTATATCCTAGATTGGCTTATTCATTGTTGTGTCAACAATACTTTCGAATCTCATTATAATCGCGGTTCGATAATACCTAAACAATAACTAATTATCTTATTCTTCGATCCCCGTAGCCTGTAGAGAGAGACCCTACCTACTACTCACGAAGTTGAACGTAAAGAAGTTCTGTTGTGCTAATATCGAAAATCGTTAATTTTGAGTATCTGTCCCTATCACACCGATGATGCTCTCGTAACCGAAATAGAGACAGATGTTCGAAATTTACCAACTTCGAAGTTTGCCGTAGGCCACCTGAGTTCAAATTCAGGCAAAGGCATTTTATTCGTTTATTTTCTAAATAATATTATATTGGGCAGTTAGGTAGTATGTAGTGATCATTAATATGTATGTATTTACTCTGTATATTATTATGTAGTTTTTTTTTCACCAATAAAAGACGAGTAAATATTAAAAGATACATAAGTATCAAAAATCTTATTGGAACGGAGGTTTGAAACTGCGACCTATAGATTGAAAATCCAGCTTGGGTGCAAAAGCTTCCAGGATTTTTTTCGTTACACTACATATTTAGTAGAGTAATTCAAGAGTAAGGTTTTAATGTAGGTATAGTACCCGTGCGAAGCCGGGGCGGGTCGCTAGTTAACTTATAAATCTTATAATTGACATAGCTCTTTCTAACTAATACATGTTTACTTATACATATTATTGACAAAGCTTGAATAGCACTGAATTTGATAGGGTAAGGCCGCGGATTTTGACGAATGAGACACAGACATAACATAAAAAAAATACGTTACGTTACCATAAAACGCAACGAAAGTTACTATAAAGCTCAGCTCATACTGGTATGAACTCTGATTAAATAAAGGTCGTAAAAAAAAACATATTTTTATCGCTAAATATTTGTTTTAATCAAATATAATAATCAACACATATAATGTAATTTCTCATACTTAGTAATTACTTAAATTAACAGTATTTACAAATGTTTTATTTCCATAATCTTTGGAACTAAATAAACTAAAATAAATCACCATAAATGCTTAAATGGAAAATGAACTGTTTTTCATTAACACTAATAAACGCATTAATAATTATACTGTATTTCATTAGCCCTAGGGGGGTAAGATTACCCACTGAAAAGCTGATTACTCGTACTTCTAAAAACGCAAATTAAAATACCTAAATAACAAAATAATTTGATTTGTTTCGCAAACACTTGTTATATTATGCTGTCATTCAAAATCTAATAAAACTCATTTAAATTACTAAATTTCTGTGTCCACTTCCCTTTACCACATATTTTCGTTACGTAACATAAAAAAATACGTTACGTTTTGTAAAAATGTAACGTATTCGTAACACAAGTGTAACGTATATTTGAAAAAAGGTTGATTATCTTGGTAAATAATTGCAATCTGAACATAATAGTACATGCTACTGACGTTTAAAACTAAACCCTTTCGTATGAAAAAACAGCCGTTTAATAATAATCACTACTTACCGTGAAAATCACACTACCACTTTAGACGTTTTTTGCTAAAATTTTCGCCGCGTGCACTGTGACAACCATTTGTTAACGAATTAATGGGAGTGAGTGTGCTTTTGGGTGTCGCCCTACTAGAATAAGAGTTGCTAGTGTCGATAAATAAATTTCTACCAACATTGGCTTAAATATGATCTTAAAAAAGCGATACGAAAGTATCGTAACGTAAATTTGGAATTGGTGACCCAAAAAGTAAAGGGAAAGAAAACAGTAAAATTGTTCACATATCATTAGTCCTTAATGAACGAAGCAATCATTTATCATTATAATTTGGTTTAAAAACAAACATTTAATGCTGACAAGTCTAATAATATTAAAAATAAAATTAAAAAAAATCACTCGACTTTCGTTACGTTTTTGGCAGAAATATTTATTTATTAATTTTAAATAAAGAGCTAAATTAGCTATTTCATTTGATTACATGTAACTGAGCATAGGGGAATATTTTAAAATTGATCAGAGTTCTCTAGATGTTATCAGTTTTTTTTATGAGCAAGACAAATTTTAAGCTCCGAATTCGTCAAAATCCGCGGCCTTACCCAATAATATGACCATAATAACCCCAATTGTACATCTCGGGTAAGGCCGCTAACACGAGGTTAAAGCAATAGAATTGTCAAAAATGTTTGGAATTAGCCAATTAACGCCTTGTTACTTGGTTCGTCACTAGAATTTTGATGGCCTCTATAGCTCTGTCAGTAGTGACCCCTGTCTACAAAGCTGGAGGTTCCGGGTAGAAATATTCGAGACTTGGTCATGGTTGGTTTCTAAGTATTTCAATGTAACCTATTCATTAAACACGTCAGGTTATTTACCTATGAAATTGGCGTTTTGTATGGAGAATTTTGTGAAAAGTCTATTTTCCATACAATTAATTTTGTGTAGGTATATTTTTTGATGTCAAAATCAAAATAAACCAAAATTTTGCCGGTAATATTAGACACTCCTAAGGCGGGTTTTGTATATCTCTATGTCAGAAAACAAGGTACCTATTATCATACATTTATACCTATTTCAAAAATATGAACCGGCAGCATAATAATATGGCAAGAGTTGTTTTCAAAGCTTATTTTTGAATATTATTTAAGGGAAAAATCTATTATTAGTATGAAAACCTTTGTTGCACAGTTGAGTGCACTGTTGAAAACATAGGATATATCTAAGTTTCTCTTTAGATAATAAAATTAGGGATCAACTTAAGTCTACGACCAAAAACGCCAATCACATAGGTAATGACCCAATATTATATCATCGCTTAGCACCCACAACTTAAGCTTTAATTGAGCTTTGTGTGGAACTAGATTGATTTGTCTAAGATTATCCCATAATAAAGATATTATTTATTTACTTTTTGTGGAACAACTGAAATTGTTTTTTTTTTAGAAAACAATTTGAGTTGTTCTATAAAAATACGTAGATGGCAGCACCATATCTCTCACGTCATACCAGGATGCCGAAAGGGATTTGGATAGGAGGCGGCTAGCACGTATGGCTTGCCCCTTAGAGTATGGTCAAAACCGCCTGTTATACAGATTTCATATACCCGAAAAATTAGACCGGTGTCCGCGAAGCTGGAGTAGCCGAGTAGTTTAGGCATCAGCCGCGAAAGAACCTGGGTTCAAATTATTTTTGCTTTGGTACATCTGTTATGTAAGTAATTATTACAAATATTAGATGTCATATACCAAAGAAAATAATTATTAGTAAGTAATTATTATTATTTTTAATTATCTTCAAGCTTATACGACCGATACCTTGAGCTGTCTTTTTACTTTTTAGAAATACATGCCGATTCCCAAAGTACCCACGGGACGGCAAATATAGTGTGGAGCCTTCATTGGATCAGGGGTCATCATCTGTAGACTTCTGGTTAAATTACTACTGCGAGCCAACATACGTGTTGGAGAAAAAAATTCGACTAGAATGCATCAACGGACATTGGAATAATCATGGCGAGTCAGGAAACTGCAAGAGTATGACTTTTTCACTACTTTCTACTATTTTACCTCACATTAGGGTATTTTTCCGAGGGGCGTTTCAACCGCTCGAATTCGTCATTGTCGTCCCGCGATTATTACAGCGACGGAAGGACGAGATGCAACAACATTGATTATGCTGGATTTGGTATTGGTGCTGCATTACGTTTATATTAAAACAATACGTTTACATTAAAATAATAATCTTAGGTGCATCTCTTATAATACTTTCAGGGATGGCAATGACGAAATAAAAACGCCGTAAAAATGCTGAATAAACACCCATTAAGTATTATTTTATTCAGCATTAAGCATGAAGTTCCTAAACAATTTTGAAGTGTTTGTTTCACTCACGATCGTTTTCCATTTTTTATTGCACTATAGCTGGATATCCGGCCAAGTGCGAGTCGGACTCGCGCGCAAAGGGTTCCGTAAATCCGTACCATTATCAATTTATTATTAAAAAAATGCAGTTAAATCAACCTACCTCAAAAACTATAGGAGATAATTTAATCAAATTAAAAATCGTTGATAGAGTTTATTAATGTGCATAACATATTTTTTTTTTTGTATTTTATATCTCTTAGTTTAAAAAATAGAGGGGAGGGGGACACATTTTTCAGACTTTGAGAGCTGATATCACGAAAACGATTTGCTTAAATAAAAATGAGATTTATAAACCTTCATATCATTTTCAAAGACCTTTCTATTAATACCCCACACGCTTATATACAACTAAAAAAAAATGTTTTTTTTTTACAATTTAGTATCATAATCCTGTAGCGGTTTATACAACACATATCTTTACCAAATTTGGTTACTGTAGCATTTACAGTTTCCGAGTAAATCAGCTGTGACAGCCGGACAGACGGACATGACGAATCTATAAGGGTTCCGTTTTTGCCATTTTGGCTACGGAACCCTAAAAACATGGTTATCGATTCTCTGAGAGATGGAGTAACATACATACAAAAAAGTCAGTCGAATTGAAAACCTCCTTTTTTTGAAGTATACATACGTACTATTTCTCCGTTAAACTTGTACCCTTTCTTATACAATCAATAATCCGCGGGGAGTTGTACCCTTTTTTACTAGGACTACAGGTTTGCAGTTTATAGGAAGTATAAAAGTAGTAAAGTTCAAAGTAGAAAAGGGAACAATTATAAATTTATATAATCAAATAAATAATACAAATAAATCAAATGTAGCTTTTAGATATTCGTAACATTTTAAAATTATTAAAAATAAAGCCTCATTTACTCATCTTTTACACTATTTTTATGTTATTTGTTTACAGGGAAACTACAAAATAACTATGGAAAAGATAAAAGGAAAATAATAATTAACGATGTAATCTATCAACTTGAGAATTATGTACGTGAATATGAACTTCTAGACAAATATTTGAAAGAACAAACTGAAAAACATGGTAATAAATGCGCAAGATCCAAGAAATTAGTTTACTGCAATAACTAGTATAAAACATAGGCTAGGCGCCTTTAACCTTTGACCTTGAAAGGCGCCTAGCCTTGTAAGGGATTGCATATACCCGAGAAATTTGACCGGTGGTTGCTAAGACCGAGTGGCCGAGGGGTACAGGCATCAGCCGCGAAAGCTGAGTACGTGGGTTCGATCCCCACCTCGGACATAGGTGATCTTGGTCGTTTTTCTTTGGTATATGACATCTAATATTTATAATTTATATAGTATTAAGTAGTGTGACAACTGGAGAAAAATTAAAAGTACAAATCAAAATATCTAGTTAATAAATAATTTGATTTGTGTTTTCACAATATGTTCAATAGATGGCAGCACCATCTCTCTCTAGCTATTCTAGAAAACTGTAAAGTATTCTAAATAGGAGGTGCAGGCATGTAGTTAGTGCTTGCCCTTAGAGAATGGTCAAAGGCGCCTAGCCTTGTAAGGGATTGCATATACCCGAGAAATTTGATCGGCGGTTGCTAAGACCGAGTGGCCGAGGGGTACAGGCATCAGCCGCGAAAGCTGAGTACGTGGGTTCGATCCCCACCTCGGACATAGGTGATCTTGGTCGTTTTTCTTTGGTATATGACATCTAATATTTATAGCAGATTTGTGATTTAAATTAGAGTACTTATTTAGGACAGGTCCAAGTATCATTTTAGTTTTTACAAATACTGAAAATTATTTGTAAAATAAATAAGTAACAATTTTTCTTAAAGATCAACTACTGTCTATGAAACTGGCCCGAGATTCTTTAAAACTCAAGATTTTGGAAGCAAATGGTACAACAAATTCGATAAATGAATATGATTTATGCAGGTGAGTGTGTAAACATTTAACCCCTTTTCATAATTTATGATAATTATATTTAGCTATGCGTTTCTCTCTTCCTACCTGGGTGCGCAGACAAGATATCAATGGCTAACGCTTAGTCTAAGGTCTGAGTAGACGCACGAGCGTGGCGTCCAGTGGGGCGTGTCCATGTTAAACAAACGCAAACGTATGCGCGTGGCCGCCGTGCACGCTGTTCAAATCTCCTGTATGCTTAGCACATGATTGGCGCGACAGTATCTCGCCGCGAGATAGTCTATCCGTCCCTCTTTTGTTAACATAGCTAGTGAAGGACGGGAGATCTATCTCGCGGCGACATACTGTCGCACCAACCATGTGCTAAGCCTGCTGCACGCTAGACACGCCGCGGGACGCTCACCACTGAGGCCTTATACATAGTCGTGAACGAAACACAACTGTCTTTGTATTGCACTAATAAAAAAAGTGACAGAGAAAACTACGCTATGCTACTGAGCGTTAATGTTTGGCATCTTGGCTACTCACTGGGATCTTGTAACTGTAACTGCTCTTTCTCCAATACATTTGTCTTTTCATCTTGATTGTTTTATATGGCTATCCTAAAGTCTACGGCTTTGCCAATCATGTCAACATTTTGTGCATGTATTTTCTTTTGATTCATTTGCCAACAGCAATGGCACTGAATGCTGCTCCCACCCTGAGGAAAAATGCAACGGTCTGATAGAATGTGGGGACGCTTCTGATGAATATCTGGAAACGTGTCGCGGTATAGGGTTAGTTCAAGTTATTACTTAATCAGTTACAAATTTTTGATTCTGGGGTGTTGACGGAACAATTATTATTACCTATAAGGCCGCATTATTGTTTTTTTTTTAAGATTTCCATCGATGGTAATTAAATTAATAATAGGTATTTATGGAGTTGTAATGTTATGAAGCCGGTGTAATCGCGACGCTCGTAGTAGTTCAAACAGAAAACGTTGTATAATAGATTTTTTTGAGGAAATTAATTGTTTATTATTATCAAGGTATTTTGAATCAGCTCGTTTCAAATGAGCACAACCACGTCCAGATCTGGAAGAATCAGGTTTTCGAGATTTTTTTACTGAACATAAACTGAAACGCATTTAAGAGATCATGAGCTTTGCTGTTATGAATTGTTTTGATTTCACTCAAACTATTATTTTACCATTATGTTATGTTTGTAGCAGACCCATCTTTGCCCTTCTTCTCCACTGCACTTCGTTTTGGAGCGAGAGACATTACCAAATATGTCCTCACATCTGCCGCAATGAACCGCAATACTGCTACTACGCTTTACTGGCTGAAAATGGAGAACCGTACGAATTTTCTTTTTTCATTGCATTCGAGAACTAAAAATTGATTTGCTAAATCGCGACATGTCGTACTAGTCGAGTACGACAACTCGATTAAAAAAGTATTAGCTGTTTCTAGGTGTTAAGATTCATATAAATGTTTCAGTTATACATGTCGTTTCCCGGACTTCCCAATACATGGCATTTATAGAGTAAATTTGTTGCATTCTGACTATAAAGAAGAGTCATCAACATTCGATTTCAATCTGAGTTACTTCTGTGATCCAACATACGAACTAGTAGAACGGCATCAGCGTAAATGTATCGGCGGGAGGTGGTACAACTCTGATCAACCTCACTTTTGCTCAGGTACAGTTATTACTTTACTTTATGTATTAAGGTTAAATATTTAATGCACAATAGAGATGAGTGAGTCGCCATCATTTATTGCCTATTGTATCTTCCAGAGCGTTCAGAAATATCTGGATACGCCTTTACGTCTTTAACGATAGAAGCGTGTTCAGATATTTTTGAGGGGATACCCCCATTTGCCACAATTTCATTTGCCATAATTTTATTTGCCATCCTATTCAACAGACATAATATTGTTTCTAATAACATCTTCTGCTATACTTATTATTTACTATATTAATCATTAGCCAGAAACTTTGTTTCGCATAAAGTAAATTTTCATAAAGGCATTTGTAAGAATGATCGAAATCCGTAATTATCACATACTAAAACATCATCTGTCATCCAAATTAGCGGATCTATATCTGGATCCCTAACGTTTTTGACCTATTTTTGCATTCACTAACGTTTTATGTCCGAATGATCATTTGTCCTAACGCTCATATGCCATATCTTTAATTTTCCTAATATCGAACGGATGATTTTTGTTTTCCCTAATGCGTTATATCCTAATCCATATCAATTATTCATCCTAACGTTATACATAATATATGCAAGTATGCATACCTCCCCAACAGTCGATGTCAGGCACGTCAGTCAGTAATGATCGATAATCCTAATAATCGTATTTCCTAACTTTGTATGGCCTATTGTAGTTTATCCTATATTTGTACTCAAATTTAGTCAGATTTAGACCCCATCATTTAATGTATTCTTGAATAAGGTATCAGAATAACACAACATTCATCGTAATTTTGACCAAAACCAACTTTTTTTTTTAATTTAGGTCGAATATCACGGCCATTTTTCATTTCGTGGAAAAGTTTTCTAGGTTGCAACAAAAAAAATAACCTCGAAGACTAAGGCGGGAGCAAGCCCCGCCTTAGTCTTCTAACCTAACCTATACGAGTCGGATCTGCCCCGGAAGGTTTTGTTCGCTCGCTTCGCTCGCTCACTGCAGATTTAGTCTCGTGCAGATTATTTTATGTATTCTTGAATAAAAAGGGTATCAGAATAACACGACATTCATCGAAATTTTGACCAAAAACATTTTAATTTGAGGACGAATATCTCGGCCATTTTTGATTTTGTGGAAAAGTTTTTCCAACAAAACAGTCTTATTCTCCCTTTAGGCGTATTCTGCACGCTAAATTAATAAATAAAAAATAGTGCAACCATTACCGACATTATGAATAAATATTGTTATGGCTATTGATCGCTGGGGCTTCTGTCTCCTAGGACAACAAAATTTAGGCTAAATGACATGAGGCGAAAAGTTATTAGGGATTTCGAAGAATATGCTAAATAACATTAGGGTTTTCAACAGTTATGGTAAAAAAATATTTGGGCAAGTGAGTTTTAGGGCAATCATTACATTATGGAAAATGAGTGTTATTGTAACTGATCGATAGGGCTAATGCCGATTAGTGTAAAACAGTTCGGGCAAGTGATTTTAGGACAAACGATGTTAGGGATCTCGAGGGAGACCCCAAATTACCCCCCACAAAATGAAACTGCTATTAGAAAGTAGGTAGGTTAGGTCAGGGTAATCGTATTGTCGATTACTCTAAATTTTTTTGGCCGTTAAAATTTTGACATAATGTTAAATGGCATACTACTCATTTAGCCTACTTAATTTTGCGCATACACATTACTCGAACGTCAAATTATCTAAAATTTAATAATCCTAATATTCATTGTTATTAATATTGTTTTCCCTACTACTCAATCAATTTTCTATTCGAACAGTCAATTTTCACTGCGCCTACATTTGTCATGTCTGAAATTTCATTCAAAACGGCATTTTAACAACAGGCTAAAACAATAACAGGGGACGAAGCCTCCCGCATTAAAAAATAACAAATTGTATTTCCCCACCCTAACATGCGTGGGTTTGTTACGAACGTTTTATCCCTTAGAGCAGAAATAGAAGCCCCGCGCACCGGGGCTTCATCGACCGGTTCCCAGGGGCCCGTTTCTCGAACGCTTGTAACTTTTAATAATCGTATTCGAAAAAACTGATAATTACTGATGGCGTGGCGTTTAAATGTTCCATTAAATAATATTATTGCACTTAATAATATGGGCAAGAATGAATATGACAATAATTGCTTCTGGCATTTGAATATTCTTTCAAACTATATTATTGCACTTAATAATATGGATAAGAAATAGGAAGGCATTGTATGATTATGGAAGGTAATATTTGGGTAAACCAGTATGTCATACAACTTTTATAAACAAGTCATTCGGGCAAATGAAATTCGGGCAAGTTAGAATCGGGCTTATGAATATTATGCTAAATGACTGTCGGGCAAACAATAGACAACCATTTTTTAGCGTTCCGGACGCTACGATATATCTGATGGCGACTGTACACGAAATGGTCTTAATGACATAATGCATCCAATCAAAAAAATCGAGAACGAATTCTAAAAATTTTTACACATCTAAGTATTTTGATAAATAAATATTATTTTCATAACAGCCTATTTTGATAAACATTATATGAAGCAGATTTGCCTAGCAATTGCAGATAAAAAAATAAGTAAAAAAGTTTTAAGTTAAACGGATTTTATTGCACCAAAAACTAGAAAAAAAAATTAGTCGTAACTAACCGTAGATGCTACTTTCTGTAGATTAGTCACGTGAAACTATTATCACTGTAGTTTTCCCAAGTCGGATGCTGAAAGCCACGTTTAGCATCTATGTCAGTGGATTAAGCGTTACCTAAACGGAAACTTTTACCAAACTAAAATAAAAACGTGGGGCGTTATTATAAACAAAAAAACAAGTTCAATGGAGGGATGCAGGCCCGACGGCCCGCCCTACGCGAACCACTCACGCTGTCACTCTATAAGCTGGAGGGCCGCAGGCCCGACAGCTCACCCTACGCGTTGCACTCACGCTGTCACTCTATCAGCCGGGGGGCCGGAGGCCCGACGGCTCGCCCTACGCGATCACTCACGCTGTCACTCTATCAGCCGGAGGGCCAAAGGCTCGATGGCTCGCCCAGCGCTACGCGATCCACTCACGCTGTCACTCTATTAGCCAGAGGGCCGAAGACCCGACGGCTCGTCCTACGCTACGCGAACCACTCACGCTGTCACTCTATAAGCTGGAGGGCCGCAGGCCCGACAATTCGCACTACGCGTTCCACTCACGCTGTCACTCTATCAGCCGGAGGGCCGAAGGCCCGACGGCTCGCCCTACGCTACGCGATCCACTTACGCTGTCACTCTATCAGCCGGAGGGCCGAAGGCTCGATGGCTCGCCCTACGCTACGCGAGTCACTCACACTGTCACTCTATCAGCCGGAGGGCCGAAGGCCCGACGGCTCGCTTTACGCAATCCACTCACGCTGTCACTCTATCAGCCGGAGGGCCACAGGCCCGACGGCTCGCCCTACGCGATCCACTCACGCTGTCACTATCAGCTGGAGGGCCGGCCCGACGGCTCGCCCTACGCTACGCGATCCACTTACGCTGTCACTCTATCAGCCGGAGGGCCGAAGGCTCGATGGCTCGCCCTACGCTACGCGATTCACTCACGCTGTCACTCTATCAGCCGAAGGGCCACAGGCCCGACGGCTCGCCCTACGCGATCCACTCACGCTGTCACTATCAGCTGGAGGGCCGGCCAGACGGCTCGCCCTACGCTATGCGTTGCACTCACGCTGTCACTCTATCAGCCGGAGGGCCGGAGGCCCGACGGCTCGCCCTACGCGATCCACTCACGCTGTCACTGTATCAGCTGGAGGGCCGAAGGCCCGACGGCTCGCCCTACGCTACGCGATCCACTTACGCTGTCACTCTATCAGCCGGAGGGCCGAAGGCTCGATGGCTCGCCCTACGCTACGCGATACACTCACGCTGTCACTCTATCAGCCGGAGGGCCGAAGGCCCGACGGCTCGCCCTACGCTACGCGATCCACTTATTTACGCTGTGACTCTATCAGCCGGAGGGCCGAAGGCTCGATGGCTCGCCCTACGCTACGCGATTCACTCACACTGTCACTCTATCAGCCGGAGGGCCGAAGGCCCGACGGCTCGCTCTACGCAATCCACTCACGCTGTCACTCTATCAGCCGGAGGGCCACAGGCCCGACGGCTCGCCCTACGCGATCCACTCACGCTGTCACTTTATCAGCCGGAGGGCCGAAGGCTCGATGGCTCGCCCTACGCTACGCGATCCACTTACGCTGTGACTCTATCAGCCGGAGGGCCGAAGGCTCGATGGCTCACTCTACGCAATCCACTCACGCTGTCACTCTATCAGCTGGAGGGCCGGCCTGCCGGCTCGCCCTACGCTACGCGATCCACTTACGCTGTGACTCTATCAGCCGGAGGGCCGAAGGCTCGATGGCTCGCCCTACGCTACGCGATCCACTCACGCTGTCACTCTATCAGCCGGAGGGCTGAAGTCCCGACGGCTCGCCCTACGCTACGCGATCCACTTATTTACGCTGTGACTCTATCAGCCGGAGGGCCGAAGGCTCGATGGCTCGCCCTACGCTACGCGATTCACTCACACTGTCACTCTATCAGCCGGAGGGCCGAAGGCCCGACGGCTCGCTCTACGCAATCCACTCACGCTGTCACTCTATCAGCCGGAGGGCCACAGGCCCGACGGCTCGCCCTACGCGATCCACTCACGCTGTCACTTTATCAGCCGGAGGGCCGAAGGCTCGATGGCTCGCCCTACGCTACGCGATCCACTTACGCTGTGACTCTATCAGCCGGAGGGCCGAAGGCTCGATGGCTCACTCTACGCAATCCACTCACGCTGTCACTCTATCAGCTGGAGGGCCGGCCTGCCGGCGCGCCCTACGCTACGCGATCCACTTACGCTGTGACTCTATCAGCCGGAGGGCCGAAGGCTCGATGGCTCGCCCTACGCTACGCGATCCACTCACGCTGTCACTCTATCAGCCGGAGGGCTGAAGTCCCGACGGCTCGCCCTACGCTACGCGATCGACTTACGCTGTCACTCTATCAGCCGGAGGGCCGAAGGCCCGATGGCTCGCCCTACGCTACGCGATTCAATCACGCGGTCACTCTATCAGCAGGAGAGCCGAAGGCCCGACGGCTCGCCCTGCGCGAACCCGAAGGCCCGAGGGGTGAACTCACACTATCAACAAGCGGACCGCAGGTCCGGCGCCACGTCCTACGCGAACTACCTACGCTGTCAGCTGTTATGGCACACAATAGCGTTTATGGTAGTATCAGACTTGAGGATTTGGAAGTGAGTATTCAATGTATATGTTTTTGTCCATTAGCTAAATCATTACTTTAAATTCAACATTTCGATAAACCTGACGGTTATGGCAGGCAGTGGCACGTGTCTCAGCAGCATCAGGTTCGAGGAGTTGGAAGTCAGTATTAAATCCGTCTGTATCTTTTCGTCCAATATTCCGCAGGGTTTGAAGACGAAAGTCTTTGATCAGTGTATGTTGCCAGTAATGACGTACGGTACTAAACCGTGGTCGCTTACAATAGGCCTTATAAGAAGGCTCAATGTCACCCAAAGGGCAATGGAGAGGGCTATGCTAGGAGTCTCTCTGCGATATCGGATTAGAAATGAGACCATCTGCAGTAGAACCAAAGTAACCGATATAGCTCTTCGAATCGCTAAACTGAAGTGGCAGTCGGCGGGGCTCGTTGCGCGTGGAACCGATGGCCGTTGGAGCGGTAAGGTTCTCGAGTGGTGGTCACGTAACGTAAGGCTCAGCGTGGGTAGCCCCCCCACAAGGTGGACTCATGACCTGGTGAAGGACGCTGGATGCGGGTGGCACAGGGCTGGTCCTTGTGGCAATCTTTGGGGGAGGCTTATATTCACCAGTGAACGTTTTTCGGCTGATATGATGAAAATCATAATGAAATCCGTATGTTTCTATCAAATATCTAAAGCAGTAGTACTTCAAAATTTACATATCGCTAAACCTAGCGGTTGTGGCAGGCAGGGATCGGAAACCGTTATTATTTTCAAACCGTTTCCATACGTCAACCCCAAACCATAATCATAAAGTTTTTGTTCTCATTAACCGATAATTCTTAATATTCTTTGACGGAACGCTTAATGGCCGATTCTGTTCTCAACAAACGAAATAATAACGGTTTTCCTAATTCTGTTGTAAGAGATGAACTGTCATGTCATGTTCTTCTTATAAAGTTTCCGTTACGGTTAATGGTCTTTCAAACGGTTTCGGCCGCGAACGCTACGTTTAGTGTTCTTGGGAACGGAATAATAGTGGTTTTCCTGTCAAAATTGATTTCAACAAATAGACAATCACATGTGGTGCCTATTCTCCGATTAATCGAGATTGAATATCGTATGGCTTGTATAAGGAAAACGTATTGAAATGACGTTTCGTGTCGATTACTATTTTAATATTTATGGATACTGGAATGGAGACCCACTAGAATTTTAAAATCTGTTCCAAATTTAAACGCATAACCGATCGTAGTTAAGGAAAAAGGACGCAATACACTTCTCAAAACTACACTATGTCAAAAGGAAAAGCCATCAATTTAAGTGACAAAGTGGCACCTTTTCGTTCACCTTTTCACCGCCACGTCAAAAAATAAAAGCGAGCAACACACGCCAAGCAACAAATTGCATGTAAACAACTAACTCAACTAAGTAAGTATCAGCTTCGTAGTGTTAAATGAACATATATTTTATCAGTTATATCAATTCATTGGCGGCGAAAAATAGTTATTTATGTGGCTGGCGCATAATAAGAGGCATTAAACATGAGTGTGGTTTTATGAAACGAGCCGTAGGCGAGTTTCATAATAAGATCACACGAGTGTTTAATGCCTAATTATGTACAGTCACATACATAACTTTATCTACATCCATGTCATTAGTTTAGAATGACAATTTACCTTTATTTTCATTGATATCCACTAAGTAATTACCTCTAAATACAAAAATTCTAATCAGTTGAAATCACTCAATTTGAGTAAGGATATCCTACAATAAATATTTATTGAAAAAAAAAACAACAAAAAGAAGTTGACTTCATAATGTTAAAATTAATATCATGACGACGATACTTTAATGTCAACATTATGATGCACTGTACTCTGCCTGTACTTTAATGTTAACATTATGATACAGCCACAGACACCGGTCTCTTAATATAGGTCATTACATTACCGCTTCTGAATACAATAACAGGGAAATTATGATATTCCTGTAGATAAATGTCCTTACCTACTGTTATCAGGAGGTAATGTTATGATTACAGTCACGTTAATTCCTACAGCAAGGCTAGCATATATTATCTTGTGTTTGACATCAACTTGCAGCCACACTTCTCTTTTTAATCTTTACAATTGAAAAAAGACGATTGTAGCTACGAGTTGCTTGTTAATGCAGATTTCTTTAAGTTTGGCAACAGAGTTTGCAATCTGTCACCAACCTCTTTTGAGAAACTGAACTTGTTTTTCAAAAGAGGTCCATAGATCTGAGTCCGTAGCTATGTTAGCTAAGGTGCCAATCGCTACGCTACGCTGAGCAGGTAGTGTATCGTAGTTTTCTCTCTGTCACTCTTTCTTATTGGTGTGACGAAGACAGTTGAGTTTCGTTCGCGACTGAATGTTAGCGATTGGCATATTGGCTACACAACCTGTTCGTTACAAAAATAGCTAAATATAATCATTTCATCGCCAACACAGTTAACTAATGTGTCTTGATGTTTTATGAATAAGGCAATTGGACTGGATGCGTGTAAGAGTTACGAATAAATGCAAAGTCATTTGCAGACACCAATAAACTAACATGTTTTACCACAAAAATCAACTATATTCCAAATACCTGACTGGTGAGTCGTGAGACACGTGCATAGTTACATGTTATTTTGTGGATGGTGACTTACAAATAGTCTTTGGCGTTGAAACTCTTTTGTTAATCAGTACCTACCAATATATCAGTCATTGACCAATCTAATTGAAACCTTGTGGACGGCGATAACGGTTATGTTGGTACCACTGTTTCAACGCCAAAGACCGATATACAAGTCACAGATCAATAGAGACCTAGTCGCACTTGCTTATAGTTTTTGACAAATTCCTTTGTGACACTTTGGTGGCGTGGATGGAGTGACAGCTGCTGTTTTTGCCGTGGCATTGAAAAGGTTAGTGTTATGATGAGGTAAACATTGTATTGACAGCGGTATCGTCATGGTTCGTCTCAGTAAACTTAGCACAGGATCAGTGCGACAATATGTCGCCGCGAGATAGACTATCCATCTCCCTTTTATTCATATTGTTGGTAAAAGTTGGGAAATCTATCTCGCGATAACATATTGACATAGCAATCATGATGTGCTAAGCGTACAGTACTCTCAGTCGTCGTATGTCAAGTTCTTAAATTGATGCCGTTCTGATTGTGTCGCTTATTTTTTATAGTTAGCATAAATAGTATAGCAAGATAGTAGTTAGAGCAACACACCCAAAGAAGATGTTGACGAAGGCTTAAATGAGCAATATGAAATAGACAATACAACAAATTACCAAAGTTGATATAGTTGACCCCACTTAAAACGACGAATCAAGAATGGGTGACAAAGACAGATCGGGACCAATTCAAGATTTTAAGAAAAAACAATTGAGACGTCACTGAAAATAAAACTAAGGCTGCGTTTCACCAAACTTTTATTCGAAGAATAACGCTTTCTCGTTGGTATACTCTTCTATAGTGTTAAAGTACTAAGGAGATTTGACATGACTATTCGAAAATAAGCGTTATATTTCGAATCAAAGTTTGGTCAAATCGACTAAGTGAAACACGTGCACGGTCCAGAATCGAAATCTTTGATAGAGTTAACTGGGTTGGCGTGTGTACCTACTAAAACTAAAAAAGGAAAAAGACTATATATATTAATATTTATTTATTCGTGGTTAGCTTGGTCTTCCACATTCCAGCGTTTCACCGCTGCCGCTGACTCATGTGACCGCAGTTGAATTGATGTGATGATAACGAGTACTTTTGCGCACTGAGGTTGCAACGCAACAAATACTCATCACTGCTATCTCAAAGGGAAAAGGATTCTTGCTATATCAAAGGGTTAGGTCCTCTGGCATGGCATCTTCCCCTTTCTTCTATGCTGGTATACCAAGGCATCCATTCAGGTGTCTTAATATCAAAGGGTCCATGGTATCTAAGGCTGTGGAAGATTAATAAGATTATTATGCTTTATACTGATGGATATGAGTACCTATAGATGATTTTATGAGATAAATACACTTTAATGGTAGAAGGATACCTTCTTATCAAATTCAATATCACATCATCAGTTTAATACAGTGGTCTTGACGTGGGCCTCTTCTAATATTATTTTATTTATGCGTATTGGCACATTAGGTAGGACATAATGCCCATAATAGCCACACTGGGCACACGGATTGGTGATTGCAGTAATGTGTCCATTATGATGAGGCTGCTGCCCTGCCTCCATCTCAAATAATTGGAATGATCAGCGTAGTACTGTCCCTTAGTCGACTCTTTTAACACCCATCGAAAAAGTTCCCTAACTTGGTAGGTGGCAAATATATTCTTACTGCCGTCACCACACAGCCTAAATTCAATGTAAAACCAAATATTTACAATTGGAACGTGCTCAGCGTTGTCTCATTAAAGTCATGTACTACAAAAATCAAAGATTCCCTACACACAGTTTATACAAATTGTCGAAACTACTCTCCGGTAGGCAGCTTTATATTATGAACACAATTCTAAAATTACATAAGATCTTGCCATACGACAGAAACGCGAAACAGAAAAGAAGAAAAGATAGAATACTAAACTTGAATAAGACAACAACAAAATTTGCCTCCAAACAATTTCCCATACTGTCCAGACACCTGTATAATGTACTGAACAAATACCTAGACATACATAATATGACCTACCATAACTGTAAAACCACCATATTTAAGTGGCTTCAAGGTAAAACCTATGATGAGACTGAACAACTACTAGAACGGTGACATGATTCGATTGCATACGTCATTTACAATACACAACCCGCGCGCGCACTCACACTCAATCACACACATGCTCAAAAACACACACGCACACGCACACACACACACACACACACTCACACAATCTCACGTCATCCACCCTATGTAAGTACCTACGTAATATTTATGAGGCATATTAATAAATAATATACTATTATTATTATTAAAATATGAGTACTTATTGTGATCTATTTATTAGAAATGTGTTTAATCTTATTATTGTTATTAAACTTAAGGAAGAGCGGGGCGTTCCAACACAGGCTTCGTAGCCTAAAGGAAGGCCCCAGACATTGTACACTTTAAAATTTGTTAATTAATGATAATAAAAATATTTTGATTTTTTGATTTGATTTTTGATTTTTTGAATGTATATGACTATAAATATTATATGTACATATTATATATGATATAACCACTTACAATAATAACAATCAAACAAACATAGAACCTTATTGCCCTTGTAAGTTATATGACCACAACATAGAACCATGTAATATCGTGAATTTTAGACTATTAGTTGACTATAGGTATTAAGATACAGGTTTCAGTAAAGTATAGCTAAATATCTATAGAATTACTACCGTGAAATTAGCCCACTTTGCCTCCAGGGGAAACATTGCCCAAAACTTGAATTTTAAATAAATTGGTTATTATAGAAAAAAAATACATTCTTATGGCGGCATAACTATTTTTAGTATAAAATAGATTATGTGAGAAGCAACACCAAGTATGACTTTTGCGTCTATCTTCATCTAGTTGTTTGCTAGAGCTTCTTGATTGAGGTTGGTTATTTGGCGGGCAAAATCTTGGCAAAATATCGACATAAATTTCTCAAAACAGGGTGGTATTAAATGAAAAAAAACCCATGACCTGTAATAAAATAAGAACAGTAGATTTAGATTACATTGATAGTAGTTTTATTGGAAAAAGCTAATCAGAAAATAAGTTATGGCTTTGGGCAATTTTATCCAGTACTTTAGCAAACGGACATTGAAAACATTGCCCATCATGAAAAATAGCCTACGGTTGTCACTTTTAAGTTTTACCACTTTATGAAAATAGCGGAGGGTAATGTTTTTTTCAGTAAATTACGTTTTTATAACTCCGTTATTTTATTTTACGTATACAAAATGTTCGGAACCAATAACTATACTCTCATTTGTCAGTTTCATTGTCTGCTGCTTCGTTAGTGGGCTGATATTTATATCAACATAATATATCTTGATTCTCATTCAAAAAACGGTTTTATTATTAAACCAAATAATAAAACAAATAATACATTTTGGACTGTTTTACTTCACTAGTATACTAATACTTTGAATAAAAGTTAAACGTCTTTAGTTAAGATATCTACTTAAATAAAAGTGACAACCCTAGCATTTGCGAATTGCGTTAGTGGACCTTGTATGAAAAAGAGCCAAAACGGGTAGGTAACATTGCCCAACCAATTTACTCAAAATTGTTTATACTTATCCCTGATTTATAAACATGAAATGGTAGAATTGCCCAAAAACCTTCTGTGATCGTAGTATTATTGTCATACGAGCTATTTTTAAGTACTAAATTGAGGTGGGCAATGTTGGCCAAAAACGAGATTACTTTGCCCGCCCTCTAAAGGTGCATTCAGACCAAAAGAAAATTCGCTATTCTAACCTCCCACTCTACGAAATTCGATCGTTACACAAAACGTGATTGGTTGATTTCGTAGAGCGGGGGATAGAACAGCGAATGCTCTTTTGGTTTGCACGCACAATAAAACGACAAAAACCTGATCTAAATGACGATCTAAAAATTATTTCTTCATGTGAGCCGATGCGTACGATCACAGTGCACATGTTGAGCAGAAAAAAACGTATAAGATTTAATATAATTTTTTTGAGATATTTTAGGATTTCCGAAAAAAGCGGGCGGTATCAGCGTAATTCGTCCCATTCGTTATTCGTTCATTTCTTATATCCGTCTCATTCTGTGTTCGTCACGCATTCTTTATTTGTCTCGATCTGTAACATGTCAAAGGGCCCCCTTTCCATGTTAACAGTATATGAAACATAATAGTAATCTTTTTTAAAGTCGGTTAAATTCCACTGTTGAGTCACACGGCAATCGTAATAACCAAATTCTTTCTCATAACACAAGTACGCCTTATCGTTTGAAATTCTAGATGAGTTCTTGGAGAGCTTAGTGATTTATAGTAAACCAATTTCTTAAGACACTTAATTATTAGAACAATTTGAACCTTATTTCAATGTCATAGAGCTTGTACCGTATAAGTTTTTGCCAGAAAATCAGTTTGGTTTTTCGAGTGTCACATGATACGTAAAAAGAATGCCGCACGCAAAAATATTCGTTGCGAAATTGAACCATATTATAAAGTATTAAAAAAGGGCGGCCTCTACACTTACGTTCATATAGAAAAACTAAAATGTTTAAAATAAAAACCATGGAGTCAAGCCCAATAGGCGTTTATAACTAGACGTGTTCAGTGTTCACACCCATTGATTAGGTCAAATTGGACTTTATTTTAATTAAGGGATAAGATTTAATTTGTGTAAAGTTTAAACGGAGTTATGAAATTCAGTATGGGTTTTCAAAATACCAATGGTATGCTAGATGACGTGAGTAGGGAAGTGGGGAAGGGGTAGTTTAAAAGCGTGTGCACGAGCAAATTCGGGATGGTCGATCGGTCTCTGATCTTTTGGTAGCTTGCGGAACGTTGGACGAAGTTCTCATAGTGCAGGTTTAGGTCATTCTAGGTTACCTGTATTATGTCCTGAAATATGGATTTTGCTAGTATCCTGTGATTCTAGTAAGGTCTGGTTTTGGACATGGTATAGGGAAACTAGTTGTGGGGTTTCGTTTTGTTATTTTAAATAATTTTGTGTTAAATTTTGTGATTTTAATTATTTCATTACTTGTTGTTTTGTGCTCCAGAATAACGCTAGTGTTTGATGTTTTAAAGTAGTGTAAAGTTTTGTTTTGTGCATAGAGTTGATTTAATTTTAGTAGATTGTAGCTATCTCGTTTGTTTATTGATTTGTGCCCAGGCAAGTGCTAATATTTTAGAATATTGGTGAAGTTTAGGCTACAAATCAATAGGCTATTAAAAGTGTAAATTCTTGTTTTCTACTTTAGTGCCATTCATTAATATAATGATGTTGTTTATTAATTGTTTTCAATATGTGAAGTTTTGGTTTGGATTATTTTAGTGATATTTAGCACTTTAATGATCTTGATTGGAAGTGTCACATATTATAGTTATTTAGTGATTTGTGTTTTGAATTATTATGGGTTAGGGAGAACTAGTTCAATCCAGCATAGTTAGCTGGGCAATTATAGAGAAAGAACAGGTACCAGAACGGTGACAACGTCGGTTCTTGCTTTCTAATTAGCGTTCTTTAGTTTAGTGTTGTAAATATCTGGTGGGTCCAGACAGTTACCAGCATTTATTGAGACTGGTGTTTACCCCTAAGTGCCGGACGATTTGGAAAGTCGACTCAGATTTTCTAAATTAGCCAGTTGCTTAGTCCTTTTTATCTATTTATTTATATATTCACATTTATTCGTCAGTTTGTTCCTTTTCTGTCCCAATCCCTATCGAGAAGGAACAAACAGCACACGGGAAAATAGGGTGTTAGTCTAATGGAGTTTTCCCATCCGAAGTAGATAGCTTTAGCCTAGAATTTCCCATTGCACATCGGGAAATTACGCGTGTAAATTAAATGTGCACCACGGGGCGCTAGTTTGCAAATATTTCGGTAGAATAGTTGGACAGTGTAGCTGTTAGGGCTAGGAATATTATAGGCGTAGGTTTTGTAGGATTCAAGTGATTTTATAATTTTTGAGATGTATAAGCCATTACATATTTTCATTAGTTAGCTAGGTTCCGGTACATAATTATATGGCTTCTTAATTTGTTTACGTAAATTAATTACGGGTTTATGGGTTACATTTCAATGTACAATTAGCTAGGATGTAGGGTGGGTTTAGGGACAAGTTAGGATTTTATTACATATCGATACCTTTAGGCTCAAAGGGCGTAAACGCCAAATTGGCCAAAATGAGTTTTTAATGCAGTTTTGTTCAGGTTTTTTTTCTCTATCGATATGTGTAGTTAAAACAACGAAATTCGACAATTTAGGGCATATACGACCCACGTATTTCTAGGAGATTTTTTAAAAGCAAGAGGCGTATTTGATACATTTATAAAATTTTTTGTTTATTTAGGTAATAAGTTCAGTAATAAAAAAAATAAAGAGGTCTTATAACGAAGTTGTTATAAAATGTTTATCATACAAAACTAAACAAGCTCATACGACGTAGAAATTATGCTACTTAATTTAGGTAGTATGACTCTAGTAGGCTAAATTAGGTTTATACGCCCGTATCCTTGCATTGTACATTTTAAAATGACTCATACGCCGTAACGTAGTTAGGCATGCTGCGCCTCGTTGATAGCCCTATGTGATCTCGCTTAGATAGTATTCATGCGACGAAAAGATGTGAGCTGATGAGAGTGATGTTAGCTGCCCGTCGTCGTTTGTTTCTAAGGTAAGTTGATAAGTTTGTATTAGACTTACCTATTTTTTATATGGATGGGATTTGGAATGGTGCGTTTGTAAAATAGTTATTTTAATAAACTCATTAGTAGTAATGTGATAATCTTCGATTACCGCGATTAGTTGACGTGAAGACGTCATTGAGATGAAACTGTACAGTTAATGTGACAAATTAATGTAAAATATGTCAATCAATGTTAATGTCGTGGGATACGTTTTTTAGGGATCCGGCCAAAACTCTGTTTTCGGAGTTTTTATTGAATGAGTCCGGTACTGTAAATCGGTTAAAGATGTTTATTTCTATGTTGGTATCTGTTTATTTTAAGGCGTATCGCATTAGTACTTTAACTGGTTACTAATAAGGTCTGTGTGTACGCCGCGGAATTGTGTAATGTTTTGCCTCTTACGCTCTATGATAACAAAACTTTTTGACTTGTACGCCCCAAGAAATATACAAATTATGGCTTTTAGGCTCGCTAAGTTATTTTATTATTTCAAAATTGCTTACGTACTGTGTACCTATACGAAGGTAATGATTCATTGTCATTATCCAATTATAAAGTAAGAATGAACAGTTATTGCGTTATTAAAACTACAGTATAGAACCGAATGACCATCATTCTAAATCTATGTATACTTACCTGTATACTGGCGTATGTTGCAAGTGTGAAATGAAAAGCATAGACAGATAATGTGATAAAAATGGGAGACATTGTGTATCATCATCATCATCATCATCATCATATTAATATCTACATAATTATATGTTGATAATTATAAAAAGAAATGCTATGTGAGAGTAAAAGCGAGAGAGGACAGAGAGATACTGGAAGTCTTTGAAATGTGGAGCTGGAGAAGAATGGAGAAGATAAGTTGGACAAAAAATATCACAAATGAAGAAGTGCTTAAAAGAGTGATTGAAAATAGGAGTTTGCTAAAGATAATAGAAAATAGGAGAGGGAAAATGTTTGGTCACCTTATATGACATGACGCTACGATAAAAAAACATAGTAGAAGGAAGAATTGAAGGAAAGCGAGGAAGAGGGAGACCTAGAGGAAGTTACATGAAACAAATAAAAGAGAAAGTAGACATTGTGTCGTATAAGGACGTCAAGGAGGTGGCTTTAGACAGAGTTAGATGGATACAGTTACATTCATGCGTTACGCCGACAAGAGTTTGACTCTTAAATTTATAGTGAATTGTTGTTTGTTTTACTGGTTTCATATCGCATTTTAATCTGGGTTTTGGTAGTAGCTTAATTGTCCAATAATGCCATTAACATTATTTTTATCCCTAGACATAAAAGAAAAATATAATCAGCAACAGCATAGTCAGTGTAGACATTTTTTTAAATAAAAGCAGCAACCTTTTAATTGATTGTAAGTATTTTTTATCCCACGGTGTATTATACACCTATTCAGAGCATTGCCTATGTTATGAATGAGTTTATAAGACCGATTATAACTATGGTAATTGTGATATACGCCCCATTTAGACCAAAACTCAAACGTTTAGTAACCAATACTCCCTACATTCTTTGCATATTATGTGAAGTTTAAGGGCGTAAACGCCATTATTTCAAAAAGTTAAGGGAGTATAACACTCCCTTTTTCTTTATTTATTCATTTATCCTAAATGATTGATATTCAAAATGTGTATCTTAAAAATTCAAGTACGTTGGCCAAAATTTAAGTTATTCTGCCAAAAAACAAAGAAGTTATGATTTTTTTTCTAAAATACTTTTCTTGTTTTGCTTCTCCTGTAAAGTGGCAATTTGGCGTTTACGCCCTTTGAGCCTAAAGGTATCGATATATTTATTTACGACACAAATAGACAAACCTGACATACTATTTGACAATTTATATTTTGCTCCTTGCTATTCTACTGGTAGTATAAAATATTGTGAGAAAACTAAAATAAATAACTCACAATATGTCGTAACGTTAGACAAAAACCTGATCTAAATGACGATCTAAAAATTCTTTCTTCATGTGAGCCGATGCGTACGATCACAGTGCAAATGTTGAGCAGAAAAAAACTTATAAGATTTAATATATTTTTTTTTAGATATTTTAGGATTTCCGAAAAAAGCGGGCGGTATCAGCGTAATTCGTCCCATTCGTTATTCGTTCATTTCTTATATCCGTCTCATTCTGTGTTCGTCACGCATTCTTTATTTGTCTCGATCGCTATATGTCTCTATCGTCTCAAGTCCAATTATGTAACCTGTCTCTTTCTTAATTATTCTTTTTCGTTTTTCGTCACGGTCTTCCTAGGACTATGTCTTTGTTTGTCTCTCTCGTTTTTGGTATCATTCGCACTTTATCTTTAGTCACTTTCGTTGTTCGTCTCACTCTTTTTTTGTCTTTAGTGGTAACTCGTTCCGTTCTTTTTTGGGCACGTTCGCTAATCGTCCCATACTACGTAGGTCTTAGTTGCTATTCATATCTCCTTCGGATCGGAATTGTTAAACAAATTAAAGTTTAGGGGACATGTACTGAAGTGTTATTTTAAATGTGAAACTTCTATGAAATTAGATGAAATTATGACGGTCACTCGGTCAATGAGATATAATTAAAAAAATAATTAAGATTAACGGAAAAAGATAGTTACAAATAGCGACCGAGACGTAAAACGAATGTAACGAACTTAGAATTAGACTGAAAATTAATGAGACTAATCACGAATGTGACCAATAACGAATGCATGAAAAAAACTGAGACGAATAAGTGAATGATACCAAAATCGAAAGGGAATAATTAATAATGAGTCATAGGAAGACCGTGACAAAAAACGAAAAAGACTTATTAAGAAAGAGACAGGTTACATAATTGGACTTGAGACGATAGAGACATATAGCGATCGAGACGAATAAAGAATGCGTGACGAATACAGAATGAGACGGACATAAGAAAATAAACTAAAAACGAATGGGACGAATTAAGCTGATACCAAGCGGGCAATGTTGGCTAGTTTCACGGTACTATGAAAAAATGTAACATACAACCTTGTAATTATAATATTGCGGCAGTAAAATATTTGGCCAGCGTTGGGTTTACACAAAATAGACACGTTAGATGTCGAGTTGCGGAAAATGGCGAGAATACAATATCAAAAAACCGGCCAAGACCATATCGGGCCATGCTCAGTATAGGGTTCCGTAGTTATTCGAAAACGGCTGGGCAGATTACGTTCGAAATGGTTTTATTTTTAAACCCACAGCCCACCAAAGTTTTTATTCTACCACTTTGTTAGCATAATTAATATGTATATCTGTACCAAATTTTAGTACTAACGGCCACTGAGCTATGCTGCGGACAGACAGACGGACAGACGGACATGGCTAAACAACTATAAGGGTTTTTTGTTTACTACGAAACCCTAAAAATAACGCATGAGAAAAAAAACCGGCCAAGTGCATGTCGATCCATGCTCAGTATAGCGTTCCGTAGTTGGTCGAAACTGGCTAGACCAATTATGTTCAGAATAGTTAGTATTATCTATCAGCATTCCTTAAGCCAAATATGTAAGATATTTTTCATATTTTTCGAAATAGTCATCATAATCATCATCATCATCATCATCAGCCTATGATAGTCCACTGCTGGACGTAGGCCTCTCCTATTAACTATGCGTATAGACGCATTAGGAGGTAAATGCCCATAATCGCCACGCTGGGCAAGCGGATTGGCGATCGCAGTGATGTGTCCACTATGGTGACTCTGCTGCCCATCATCAATCTTTAATCAAATATGGTCAGTGACACTTCAATGCCTTAGTCGACTCTTACGACACCCGCAAGAGGAGTTGGGGTGGTGACAAATGTATTCTTTCTGCCGCCACCACACGGCCAAATAATTTCGAAATAGTGAATTTGGAAAAAACCTTTACTCTTTTTGAAATATCTATTCACGGATACCCCACATTGTATTCACGTGTAGGGGAGGAACCCCAATAATTTTTTTGGATATTTATTAATCGAGTTTGTCGGCTTAACTAATATGTATCATCGTCAGCATCATCATCATCATCAGCCCATAGTCGTCCACTGCTGGACATAGGCCTTCCCCAATTCGCGCCACCATACTCTGTCCTATTCGGTATAATATGTATACCTACAACAAATAGCAAATGGTCACTGATCTAAGCAATGGGCGGACAGACAGACGGACAAACGCACGAAACGATAGATGAAGAGTGATAGAGCGCTGGCACACTCTAGCACCATGCTAAGAAGAGTATGCTGACGGATAGACAGACGGACTAACGGACAGACAGACGGACAGACGGACATGGCGAAACTATAAGGGTTTTTTATTTTTTTATTTTAACTGTGCCCGATCATAACTAGTTTCTTTTAACGAAAAAGTGTTTACGCTTTCACAGCCAGTAACAAAAAAGCTCGTTTAAATTTGAATTCTAAAATGTTGTAAACAGAGTTCTTAATCACAATTGCGGAAATAACGCGTCATTTATTTTTATTTTTTGTTACTGGACATTGTTTTTTTTTGTGTTTGTTGAGAATTATTTCTATTTCTAGACGGATCCAAGGATAAATGGACGGAAAGAAGGACTAACCAACAGATAGATAGACAGTCAGACGGACGGACGAACAAACAGACAGACTGACATGACGAAATTGTAAGGGTTCGTAATTTACTACGGAATCATAAACAGTACTTACACCCAGAATAATTGAAAAGGCAATCATTTCAAGTAATATCCGGTCGAAATATGTTTCTTTGCAGAAATAAACGGACAGACAGACGGACGGACAGACAGACAGACCGACAGACAAACATACAGACAACGGATGGACAGATGAACAGACAGACAGACAGACATACAGACAGACAGACAGACAGACAAACAGACAGACAGACATACACACAGACAGATAGACAGTCGATCGACAGAGGAACAGACAGACCGACGGACAGACCGTCAGACAGACAGACAGACGGAAAGATCGACAGATGAACAGACAGACAGACAGACATTTCAAGTAATATCCGGTCGAAATATGTATGTTTCTTTGCAGAAATAAACGGACAGACAGACGGACGGACAGACAGACAGACCGACACACAAGCAGACAGACAACGGATGGACCGATAAACAGACAGACAGACGGACATGGCGAAACTGTAAGGGTTCCTAATTTACTACAGAACCCTAAAAAGTACTTACACCCAGAATAATTGAAAAGGCAACCATTTCAAGTAATAACCGATTGAAATATGTTTCATTGCGGAAACAAACGGACGGACAGACGGACATACAGATAGTTAGTCCGTTCAGATAGACAGACACACAGACAGAGAGACAAACAGACAGACAGAAAGAACGGCAGATGAACAGACAGACAGACATACAGACAGACAGACGGACATGGCGAAAATGTAAGGGTTCCTAATTTACTACAGAATCCTAAAAAGTACTTACATCCAGAATAATTGAAAAGGCAACCATTTTAAATAATATCCGGTCGAAATATGTTTCTTTGCAGAAATAAACGGTTGGACAGACGGACGGACAGACAAACAGACCGTCAGACAAACAGACGGATGGACAGATGAACAGACAAACAGACATACAGACACACAGATAGACAGACAGACAGATAGACAGAAAGACAGAAATATCGACAGATGAATAGACAGACAGACGGACAGACCGTCAGACAGACAGACAGATAGAGGGATAGATGTGGCCAAAATGCAAGGGTTCCTAATTTACTACAGAATCCTAAAAAGTACTTACACCCAGAATAATTGAGAAAGCAATAATTTGGAGGAAACAAACGGACGGACAGACAGACATACAGACAGACAGACATTTCAAGTAATATCCGGTCGAAATATGTTTCTTTGCAGAAATAAACGGGCAGACAGACGGACGGACAGACAGACAGACCGATAGATAAACAGACAGACAACGGATGGACAGATGAACAGACAGACATACAGACACACAGACAGACAGATGGACATGGCGAAAATGTAAGGGTTCCTAATTTACTACAGAACCCTAAAAAGTACTTACAGCCAGAATAATTGTAAAAGCAATCATTTCGAATACTATCTGGTCTAAACATGTTTCTTTGCGGAAACAAACGACCGGATAGACGGACAGACAGACAATCAGACAGACACATAAACAAACAGACATACAGACAGACGGATGGACAGATAAACAGAAAATATACTTTCATTCGCCAAAGAAATGTTCGTTTAAATTTGAACTCTACTATGATGTCAAAGAGTTCAAGATCACAACTGCGAAAGGTGCGAAAGTAACGAGCTAAGCCGAGTTTAGACCTGGGTCGCGTTTTATAAAGTTACATTTTACGATTTCGCTGTTTGCCTCTCAAACGCACGCACATATTGGCTAGAAAGAGAGACGAACGGCAAATTGTAAATTGTAACTTTATAAAACGCGACCCTGCAAGTTTTGGAAAAAAGAGTTGCAGATATTTGCCACTAATTCCTACCAATATTTGCGTCTCAAAACTTGCGGCAATAACTTGCAAGTGTAAACTCAGCTTTAGGTTCGTGATCGGCTTGCAAAGGGTTAAGAAGTACGCTAGTTGAGGAGTGTCTTTTCAAAAGGGCTTATTTCTACTCTGGCAATAAGGATTATTTTTTCTGTTTCCATAAGAGAAATTATCTTCTATTGACAAAGTGGAAATAAGCCCTTTTGAGAAGACATTCCACAGTTACGATATAATGATTTCATAACAAAACAAAATACGTAATTGTGGGACAAAGTAATTTTGCGTCCGGCGGAATGTAGCCAGCAACGCCATATTGCTAGTTGTGCTTTTTCAATTATTCTGGGTGTAAGTACTTTTTAGGGTTCTGTAGTAAATTAGGAACCCTTACAGTTTCGCCATGTCCGTCTGTCTGTCTGTTTATCGGTCCATCCGTTGTCTGTCTGCTTGTGTGTCGGTCTGTCTGTCTGTCCGTCCGTCTGTCTGTCCGTTTATTTCTGCAAAGAAACATACATATTTCGACCGGATATTACTTGAAATGTCTGTCTGTCTGTCTGTTCATCTGTCGATCTTTCCGTCTGTCTGTCTGTCTGACGGTCTGTCCGTCGGTCTGTCTGTTCCTCTGTCGATCGACTGTCTATCTGTCTGTGTGTATGTCTGTCTGTCTGTCTGTCTGTCTGTCTGTATGTCTGTCTGTCTGTCTGTTCATCTGTCCATCCGTTGTCTGTATGTTTGTCTGTCGGTCTGTCTGTCTGTCCGTCCGTCTGTCTGTCCGTTTATTTCTGCAAAGAAACATATTTCGACCGGATATTACTTGAAATGATTGCCTTTTCAATTATTCTGGGTGTAAGTACTGTTTATGATTCCGTAGTAAATTACGAACCCTTACAATTTCGTCATGTCAGTCTGTCTGTTTGTTCGTCCGTCCGTCTGACTGTCTATCTATCTGTTGGTTAGTCCTTCTTTCCGTCCATTTATCCTTGGATCCGTCTAGAAATAGAAATAATTCTCAACAAACACAAAAAAAAACAATGTCCAGTAACAAAAAATAAAAATAAATGACGCGTTATTTCCGCAATTGTGATTAAGAACTCTGTTTACAACATTTTAGAATTCAAATTTAAATGAGCTTTTTTGTTACTGGCTGTGAAAGCGTAAACACTTTTTCGTTAAAAGAAACTAGTTATGATCGGGCACAGTTAAAATAAAAAAATAAAAAACCCTTATAGTTTCGCCATGTCCGTCTGTCCGTCTGTCTGTCCGTTAGTCCGTCTGTCTATCCGTCAGCATACTCTTCTTAGCATGGTGCTAGAGTGTGCCAGCGCTCTATCACTCTTCATCTATCGTTTCGTGCGTTTGTCCGTCTGTCTGTCCGACCATTGCTTAGATCAGTGACCATTTGCTATTTGTTGTAGGTATACATATTATACCGAATAGGACAGAGTATGGTGGCGCGAATTGGGGAAGGCCTATGTCCAGCAGTGGACGACTATGGGCTGATGATGATGATGATGCTGACGATGATACATATTAGTTAAGCCGACAAACTCGATTAATAAATATCCAAAAAAATTATTGGGGTTCCTCCCCTACACGTGAATACAATGTGGGGTATCCGTGAATAGATATTTCAAAAAGAGTAAAGGTTTTTTCCAAATTCACTATTTCGAAATTATTTGGCCGTGTGGTGGCGGCAGAAAGAATACATTTGTCACCACCCCAACTCCTCTTGCGGGTGTCGTAAGAGTCGACTAAGGCATTGAAGTGTCACTGACCATATTTGATTAAAGATTGATGATGGGCAGCAGAGTCACCATAGTGGACACATCACTGCGATCGCCAATCCGCTTGCCCAGCGTGGCGATTATGGGCATTTACCTCCTAATGCGTCTATACGCATAGTTAATAGGAGAGGCCTACGTCCAGCAGTGGACTATCATAGGCTGATGATGATGATGATGATGATGATGATGACTATTTCGAAAAATATGAAAAATATCTTACATATTTGGCTTAAGGAATGCTGATAGATAATACTAACTATTCTGAACATAATTGGTCTAGCCAGTTTCGACCAACTACGGAACGCTATACTGAGCATGGGTCGACATGCACTTGGCCGGTTTTTTTTCTCATGCGTTATTTTTAGGGTTTCGTAGTAAACAAAAAACCCTTATAGTTGTTTAGCCATGTCCGTCTGTCCGTCTGTCTGTCCGCAGCATAGCTCAGTGGCCGTTAGTACTAAAATTTGGTACAGATATACATATTAATTATGCTAACAAAGTGGTAGAATAAAAACTTTGGTGGGCTGTGGGTTTAAAAATAAAACCATTTCGAACGTAATCGGCCCAGCCGTTTTCGAATAACTACGGAACCCTATACTGAGCATGGCCCGATATGGTCTTGGCCGGTTTTTTGATATTGTATTCTCGCCATTTTCCGCAACTCGACATCTAACGTGTCTATTTTGTGTAAACCCAACGCTGGCCAAATATTTTACTGCCGCAATATTATAATTACAAGGTTGTATGTTACATTTTTTCATAGTACCGTGAAACTAGCCAACATTGCCCGCTTGGTATCAGCTTAATTCGTCCCATTCGTTTTTAGTTTATTTTCTTATGTCCGTCTCATTCTGTGTTCGTCACGCATTCTTTATTCGTCTCGATCGCTATATGTCTATAGAGACATATAGCGATCGAGACAGGATACATAATTGGACTTGAGACGATAGCGTCTCAAGTCCAATTATGTAACCTGTCTCTTTCTTAATAAGTCTTTTTCGTTTTTTGTCACGGTCTTCCTATGACTCATTATTAATTATTCCCTTTCGATTTTGGTCTCATTCACTTATTCGTCTCAGTTTTTTTCATGCATTCGTTATTGGTCACATTCGTGATTAGTCTCATTAATTTTCAGTCTAATTCTAAGTTCGTTACATTCGTTTTACGTCTCGGTCGCTATTTGTAACTATCTTTTTCCGTTAATCTTAATTATTTTTTTAATTATATCTCATTGACCGAGTGACCGTCATAATTTCATCTAATTTCATAGAAGTTTCACATTTAAAATAACACTTCAGTACATGTCCCCTAAACTTTAATTTGTTTAACAATTCCGATCCGAAGGAGATATGAATAGCAACTAAGACCTACGTAGTATGGGACGATTAGCGAACGTGCCCAAAAAAGAACGGAACGAGTTACCACTAAAGACAAAAAAAGAGTGAGACGAACAACGAAAGTGACTAAAGATAAAGTGCGAATGATACCAAAAACGAGAGAGACAAACAAAGACATAGTCCTAGGAAGACCGTGACGAAAAACGAAAAAGAATAATTAAGAAAGAGACAGGTTACATAATTGGACTTGAGACGATAGGGACATATAGCGATCTGTAACATACCCCCTCTTTATATACACAGCCCCCCCCTATAAAAATATACGCTCTAACACCTAACCTACGTCACCTGAATATTAAAAATAAAATCTGAAAATTCTAATAAGAAAATCTAGAATTCTAATTACCTACTTCTAATACTGTTCTATGAATTATAATTAATAATGAAATAATCCGGAATAAATAACTTAATATCTTGAATTGGATCTGTAAATTGGCCAAATGATCGTTAGTGTGTATTTAGAAACCCTTCGTTGTGTCCGTTGTCAGTAACCGAAATCCTTTTCGCATATAGGTAAGAGTTGAGCATCTTAATACGCATATTTAATCTAAGTGTAAGAAATCATTTAAAATAAGAAATAATATGTCAGAATATAGGTAAGGTAAAAGTCAAATGTAAGTTATGTCAAAGTTAATTTGTCAGCTAGAAAGAATGTTGTAAAGTATGTAAAAATAGTCCAATTACATGTCACAATATAAACAAAGAAGTTATAGTTAATTTTATACTGAAAATATTTTTATTTGGGGGTTAGAGATACTGCCCCGCCCCGCAGCATCCGTATCCATCTTCCAGTTGCAAGGTCAGGATTCCGCCCCCGTGCTGAAGGCACTAAAGTTCTGAAGGAACTTAATAATGACATGACCTTTTAGTCCTTCCTGTCATTATTTTGTGACATTTCTTGTCTTGTATGAGAGGATTTGCAAAGGGACATTTAACATAACAAAATACTGGTAGGAGCAGAAGTATTAGATCCACTCTAGTTATCCAGAATTCTGCAACTTTTCAATACATTTCTTGTATTGTATTCAATGAAATAATATTATCCAAACTGTAGGTGTAGCCATTTTGTATCATACTTTCAGACCAAAATAAACTACGATCTTACTGCGATCTAGCCTGGGTAAATTACTCATTGAAAATTACATACCGTTACTAGTATGATTTGTGATAGTAGGTATGACCTTGTATTCTTAAGGTCGTGTTGGAAAATTACAGAACCACAGAAAACAGAATGAAGTCTTAGTACTCACTGCTAAGAGACGGGCAAACAAATATTTTCTTTTCATTTTTCAAAAACAAAGTGCTTCTAACGTTACGACATATTGTGAGTTATTTATTTTAGTTTTCTCACAATATTTTATACTACCAGTAGAATAGCAAGGAGCAAAATATAAATTGTCAAATAGTATGTCAGGTTTGTCTATTTGTGTCGTAAATAAATATATGTAATAAAATCCTAACTTGTCCCTAAACCCACCCTACATCCTAGCTAATTGTACATTGAAATGTAACCCATAAACCCGTAATTAATTTACGTAAACAAATTAAGAAGCCATATAATTATGTACCGGAACCTAGCTAACTAATGAAAATATGTAATGGCTTATACATCTCAAAAATTATAAAATCACTTGAATCCTACAAAACCTACGCCTATAATATTCCTAGCCCTAACAGCTACACTGTCCAACTATTCTACCGAAATATTTGCAAACTAGCGCCCCGTGGTGCACATTTAATTTACACGCGTAATTTCCCGATGTGCAATGGGAAATTCTAGGCTAAAGCTATCTACTTCGGATGGGAAAACTCCATTAGACTAACACCCTATTTTCCCGTGTGCTGTTTGTTCCTTCTCGATAGGGATTGGGACAGAAAAGGAACAAACTGACGAATAAATGTGAATATATAAATAAATAGATAAAAAGGACTAAGCAACTGGCTAATTTAGAAAATCTGAGTCGACTTTCCAAATCGTCCGGCACTTAGGGGTAAACACCAGTCTCAATAAATGCTGGTAACTGTCTGGACCCACCAGATATTTACAACACTAAACTAAAGAACGCTAATTAGAAAGCAAGAACCGACGTTGTCACCGTTCTGGTACCTGTTCTTTCTCTATAATTGCCCAGCTAACTATGCTGGATTGAACTAGTTCTCCCTAACCCATAATAATTCAAAACACAAATCACTAAATAACTATAATATGTGACACTTCCAATCAAGATCATTAAAGTGCTAAATATCACTAAAATAATCCAAACCAAAACTTCACATATTGAAAACAATTAATAAACAACATCATTATATTAATGAATGGCACTAAAGTAGAAAACAAGAATTTACACTTTTAATAGCCTATTGATTTGTAGCCTAAACTTCACCAATATTCTAAAATATTAGCACTTGCCTGGGCACAAATCAATAAACAAACGAGATAGCTACAATCTACTAAAATTAAATCAACTCTATGCACAAAACAAAACTTTACACTACTTTAAAACATCAAACACTAGCGTTATTCTGGAGCACAAAACAACAAGTAATGAAATAATTAAAATCACAAAATTTAACACAAAATTATTTAAAATAACAAAACGAAACCCCACAACTAGTTTCCCTATACCATGTCCAAAACCAGACCTTACTAGAATCACAGGATACTAGCAAAATCCATATTTCAGGACATAATACAGGTAACCTAGAATGACCTAAACCTGCACTATGAGAACTTCGTCCAACGTTCCGCAAGCTACCAAAAGATCAGAGACCGATCGACCATCCCGAATTTGCTCGTGCACACGCTTTTAAACTACCCCTTCCCCACTTCCCTACTCACGTCATCTAGCATACCATTGGTATTTTGAAAACCCATACTGAATTTCATAACTCCGTTTAAACTTTACACAAATTAAATCTTATCCCTTAATTAAAATAAAGTCCAATTTGACCTAATCAATGGGTGTGAACACTGAACACGTCTAGTTATAAACGCCTATTGGGCTTGACTCCATGGTTTTTATTTTAAACATTTTAGTTTTTCTATATGAACGTAAGTGTAGAGGCCGCCCTTTTTTAATACTTTATAATATGGTTCAATTTCGCAACGAATATTTTTGCGTGCGGCATTCTTTTTACGTATCATGTGACACTCGAAAAACCAAACTGATTTTCTGGCAAAAACTTATACGGTACAAGCTCTATGACATTGAAATAAGGTTCAAATTGTTCTAATAATTAAGTGTCTTAAGAAATTGGTTTACTATAAATCACTAAGCTCTCCAAGAACTCATCTAGAATTTCAAACGATAAGGCGTACTTGTGTTATGAGAAAGAATTTGGTTATTACGATTGCCGTGTGACTCAACAGTGGAATTTAACCGACTTTAAAAAAGATTACTATTATGTTTCATATACTGTTAACATGGAAAGGGGGCCCTTTGACATGTTACAGATCGAGACAAATAAAGAATGCGTGACGAACACAGAATGAGACGGATATAAGAAATGAACGAATAACGAATGGGACGAATTACGCTGATACCGCCCGCTTTTTTCGGAAATCCTAAAATATCTCAAAAAAATTATATTAAATCTTATAAGTTTTTTTCTGCTCAACATGTGCACTGTGATCGTACGCATCGGCTCACATGAAGAAATAATTTTTAGATCGTCATTTAGATCAGGTTTTTGTCGTTTTATTGTGCGTGCAAACCAAAAGAGCATTCGCTGTTCTATCCCCCGCTCTACGAAATCAACCAATCACGTTTTGTGTAACGATCGAATTTCGTAGAGTGGGAGGTTAGAATAGCGAATTTTCTTTTGGTCTGAATGCACCTTTAGAGGGCGGGCAAAGTAATCTCGTTTTTGGCCAACATTGCCCACCTCAATTTAGTACTTAAAAATAGCTCGTATGACAATAATACTACGATCACAGAAGGTTTTTGGGCAATTCTACCATTTCATGTTTATAAATCAGGGATAAGTATAAACAATTTTGAGTAAATTGGTTGGGCAATGTTACCTACCCGTTTTGGCTCTTTTTCATACAAGGTCCACTAACGCAATTCGCAAATGCTAGGGTTGTCACTTTTATTTAAGTAGATATCTTAACTAAAGACGTTTAACTTTTATTCAAAGTATTAGTATACTAGTGAAGTAAAACAGTCCAAAATGTATTATTTGTTTTATTATTTGGTTTAATAATAAAACCGTTTTTTGAATGAGAATCAAGATATATTATGTTGATATAAATATCAGCCCACTAACGAAGCAGCAGACAATGAAACTGACAAATGAGAGTATAGTTATTTGTTCCGAACATTTTGTATACGTAAAATAAAATAACGGAGTTATAAAAACGTAATTTACTGAAAAAAACATTACCCTCCGCTATTTTCATAAAGTGGTAAAACTTAAAAGTGACAACCGTAGGCTATTTTTCATGATGGGCAATGTTTTCAATGTCCGTTTGCTAAAGTACTGGATAAAATTGCCCAAAGCCATAACTTATTTTCTGATTAGCTTTTTCCAATAAAACTACTATCAATGTAATCTAAATCTACTGTTCTTATTTTATTACAGGTCATGGGTTTTTTTTCATTTAATACCACCCTGTTTTGAGAAATTTATGTCGATATTTTGCCAAGATTTTGCCCGCCAAATAACCAACCTCAATCAAGAAGCTCTAGCAAACAACTAGATGAAGATAGACGCAAAAGTCATACTTGGTGTTGCTTCTCACATAATCTATTTTATACTAAAAATAGTTATGCCGCCATAAGAATGTATTTTTTTTCTATAATAACCAATTTATTTAAAATTCAAGTTTTGGGCAATGTTTCCCCTGGAGGCAAAGTGGGCTAATTTCACGGTAGTAATTCTATAGATATTTAGCTATACTTTACTGAAACCTGTATCTTAATACCTATAGTCAACTAATAGTCTAAAATTCACGATATTACATGGTTCTATGTTGTGGTCATATAACTTACAAGGGCAATAAGGTTCTATGTTTGTTTGATTGTTATTATTGTAAGTGGTTATATCATATATTGTATAAATTGCGGTAAGATGATATTTTACAAATTATTAATTAAATAAAACGGTGAAAATTCTCACTTCAGGTTTTTTATTTGGTGACATTGACATTGTGTTTTCAAAAGATACATTTTTAACGTAAGTTTCTATTATGCCTATACCAACGAGGTTTTGTACGTAAAAGGTTAGGTTCAACATACCGCCCACCAAGTGCATTAAAAATGCACTTACTAATTACACCGACCACCGTGAGCCACTTCATTTCACTAGAGCTACTGTAAGCATTTGTTTAAACTAAAATTATGTACTGACTTCTTCGGTAAAATAAAATACCACGTATCTTAACATTTCACATGAATATAAATACATTTTCTTTATCGCAATAACTATAGCTATAGGTACTAGATATGCGAACCTTTAATAATTAACATTAGATGTATTTTATTTTGGAGATAATTTTCGTACAACAACATACATAATTATTCTAGATACACGTACATTGAAATAATAAGGTAAAAATAATGTTATATCTAATATAAATTTATTTTTTTTATTTGATACTCATGTAGACAATATAGTAGCCAGTGCTAGTAAGACTCTAGGGTTTATTATGCGTAGTTGCCAACATTTCACTCAAATTAAAACTATAAAGATCCTCTATTGTACGTATGTCAGAAGCAAACTGGAATATGCGTCTCAGATTTGGAACCCTTCTTATAATACTTATGTTAACAGAATTGAACGTATACAGAAAAAGTTTGTAAAATATCTCTGCTTTAAACTAAATACCACTTATAATTCATCTAATTACGAAAATATTTGTAAAAAACATCATCTTATTCCTTTATATAAACGTCGCCAAATTGCTGATATTTCTTATTTACTTAGCATTTCGAATGGCAATATTGATTGTCCCGAATTGCTCGCCAAGCTTTCCTTCAATACTCCATCTAGGTCTAAAAGATACTTCCCTCCCTTATCAATCCCACTTACATCACGTAATTATAGGAAAAATAGCTTTCTATTACGAGCTGGTAGAAGCCTAAATGAATTCTCGAGGAAGCGAGACATTGATGTTTTTAATTGCAACACAACAACCATAAGGCGGATCTTAACAGACGAGTTGGTTAAGTGAGTAAGCCGGGCGATAACATGTTGTTCAGATTGTTATTGTTGACATTATATACTACTTATACCGATTGTTGCATTTATATACGTATATTTAGTAATACGTTTGCTTTGATATACGATAGTGTTAATTTAGTACTAGCCACCATTTGTTTGTTAACCTGTTACTACTGGTGGGAACCTATAATTGGCTGTTTGTTTCTTAATTTGTATTGCTACTCTGTATTGTAAGCTGTTGGTTCTCCGAACAATAAATAAATAAATAAATAAAATAAAATAACATGAACTAAATTGCTTATAAATTACCGTGCTCCGGACATATTGGTTTTTATCTATTTTAATTCCTTTCAATCGCTAATAGGAAGGATGCAAAGTTTTGATGTAGGGCGCTTTATTAAAGACTCCTTGATGCGTAAAGTCACAACGCGCGTGATACCGTCCGAACCAGGGTGCTTCGTCACCACTCTCGCGAGTAACCATCGACTAGGAGGCAGGTCGTCTTCCATAACTAATACTACGTCTCCAACGCATGGCGCGGGTGTTTGCTGTGTCCATCTGTATCGATGTAGAAATCGTGTTAGATATTCATGGGACCACCGTCTCCAAAAGTCTTGAATCATCCTTTGAGTGAGTTGCCACCTTCTCAAACTGCTTATGTTGGAATTTTGATAGTTACGGTCAGGCATTGCGAGTAGTGGTTCTCCTATTAAAAAATGTCCAGGAGTCAAAACATCAATATTTTCTGGATGATTGTTAATGCGAGAGATGGGTCGAGAATTTAAGCAAGCTTCAATTTGCGTTAATACGGTTGACATCTCTTCATAAGTTAAGGTTGAATTTCCAATGACGCGTTTCAAATGATATTTTATTGATTTTATACCCGCTTCCCACAGACCGCCGAAATTGGGTGCATGTGGTGGTATAAAATGCCAGGTTGTTCCATTTGTGGCCAGAGCTTCGGCGACATCATTAGCTAAATTTTGGTTTTCTGATTGGAGTAAAGCCTTGAGCTCCCTTGAAGCACCTTGAAAGTTGGTGCCATTATCGCTCCATATTTCAGCACAGTGTCCGCGACGAGCCACCATCCTCCTAAAGGCTTGTAGAAAGCCTTCGGTGGTAAGACTGCTTACCACTTCTATGTGTACGGCGCGAGTGGACATGCAAACGAACAGACAAATATAGCCTTTAAAGGATCTCTGTCCACGACCTCCAGATACTCTAAGGTTAATTGGACCGGCATAATCTACCCCGCTACAGTAGAAAGGTCGCGATGGTGTTACTCTAGCGGCTGGCAACTGTCCCATTAATTGTGATCTGTGTTTTGTTGAATGTCGTAAGCATTTCACACATTTCCGGTAATGTGCAGTGACTAAGTCTTTCAATCCAAATACATAATATTTGGTGTTAATGTAATTCTGCATTAGCTGCGGTGGACCGTGGCATGTTTTAATATGAGCGTCAGCTATGATGAGTTGTGTTAATTTGGAGCCTTTGGGTAATATAATTGGATGTTTTCTGCCCATGTCAAATAACGATGCGTTTTCTAGTCGTCCTCCAACTCTTATTATTTTGTGCTCATCTAAAAAAGGACTCAATGAGGTTAATTTGGATTTTCGTGGCATTACTTCATCCTTGTTGTTTAAGGCCTGGTATTCGCCTTCAAAATTGTCCTTCTGACATTGTCTGATACATATATTAAGAGCTTCACGCAATTCCTCACTGGTTAAATAGCTGGGCCTATTGTTACTTCTTGAGTGCTGACACAATGCAGAGAACCGTTTACAATATGCGATGACTCTGATTAATTTAGTCAGTGAAGAAAATCTGACCCAGATACTGTCAAAAAGGAGTACAGTATGACTTGTCATGGGACTTGTCCTTGACATCTCTAGATCAGTGGTTGCTTCCTTAAGTCTATCATATTCAATCCGTTCTTTCTTTAAGAAATCCGGGCCATTAAACCATATATCATTGTTTAAAAGTTCAGCAGGGCGTAAACCCCTCGACGCGTGATCGGCAGGGTTCAGTTTAGAGGGTACATGCGACCATTGGTTTGAATCCAATGTTGTTAGAATTTCCGATACTCGATTTGCTACAAAAGTTTTCCACTTATTAGGATGACTATTGAGCCAGGCGAGGACTACTGTTGAATCAGTCCAAGCATGGATGTTGCCCTTACTTATATTCATATGCTCTGCTAGTTCAACTAACAATCTAGACAGAAGTACGGCCCCACATAGCTCAAGCCTAGGTATAGAAACTTGTCTAATTGGTGCAACTCTTGTTTTAGCCGATATCAAACTGACATTAATGTCTTGTGTTCCATTTATTACTCGCGCATATACAACAGCGGCAAATGCAATTTTAGATGCGTCACAAAATCCATGGAGTTCAATTTGTTGACTATGTATGTTATTTGAGCCAATCCACCTGGGAATGTGAATTTTTGTTAGTATCATTAATTCTTCACGATACGTACACCATTCTTGTGCTAAATTATTTGGAACACTTTCATCCCACCCTATTCCTGCTAACCATAGCTTCTGGATAATATTTTTTGCTATGATGACACTAGGAGCTATCCACCCCAGCGGATCGAATAGGCGTGAAATATCCGAAATAATGTTCCGTTTCGTAATAGGTTGTTTACTGTCAGGGAGAGATACTGTATATTGAAAATCATCTCGCTTCCTGTTCCATGCAAGTCCCAATATTTTTATTATTTCAGCTTCTTTAATTTTCAGCCCGTCACTAATTTCAGTTTCCTTGTTACATTGTTTTATTTTATCCAACAATGTGTTGCTATTAGTTGCCCATTTTTGTAGACAAAATCCCGCCTTACCTAGTAGTTCGTTCATCTGTTTATAGATTTGAATTCCTTCGTCGTCGTTTTGACATCCAGTCATGAGATCGTCAACATAAAATTCGGTTAAAACTCTTTTAGCAGCTAGGGGATAATTTTGACCTTCGTCTTGAGCCACTTGTTGTAAGGCCTTCACGGCAAGGTATGGTGCACTAGCAGTGCCAAAGGTAACTCTTTGTATTCTGAAGTGTTGCAATTCTGAATTTGAATCGTCTCTCCAAAGTATTCTTTGAAATTCTGCATCCCTTGCCTGGACCTTCACCTGTCTATACATTTTTTCTATATCGGATACTAAACAAATTGGATATGACCTCCATTGCAGCACCAGATGTCTTAAGTCTGGTTGTAACCTAGGGCCAACCATGAGATCGTCGTTTAGTGAGGTTCCGTTTTTTCCCTTGCAGGACGCATCGAATACAATTCTAACCTTTGTTGTTTCTCTATCTTGTTTTATTACGGCATGGTGCGGTAAGTACACCGCCCCTTCTAGGTGTTTTTCATTTTCTGGTACTCTTTCCATGTGTCCTAGCTGTAAATATTCTTCTATTACCTCCCTATATTTAGGTTTAAGTTCCGGGTTTCTGTTCAATCTGTTTTCTAGGGAGTAGAATCTTTTCTCAGCTATTTCTTTTGATTGCCCGTATTTGCAGGCTGGATCATCGTTGTGGAATGGGAGCTTCACTATATACCTGCCATCTACATCGCGTGTGGTGGTAGCGGCAAACAACTCTTCACATTTTTTTTCTTCTTCTGTCCACTTGTCATTTTTCTTTGCAGTGAAAGGATCTGCTTCCATTTCCCAAAACCTTTTGAGAAGATCATCATCTGCTACTTGAGTATGTAACACTACTATATTAGAGGACACACTTACAGATTTTGCTACTCCGGACAAAATCCAGCCAAGAGAGGTAGCCTGAGCTGCTAATGTCTCTTGTTTGTTCTTTCTTAGACCTTGTGTAATTACTTGACTGTATACCTCAGCACCTAACAAAATGTCAATTTTATTAGGTGTGTCGTAGTTTGGATCGGCTAATTGTAATCCTTGTATATCCAATGAATTTAATTCTACCACTTTCTTCGCAGGTAGGAGAGTGGTAACAGAACGTAATATAAATGCCTTCACAATTAATTTTATTTCTGGATAAATTGACGACTGTAGATTCAAAGTGACCATTGCCTTGGATCGAATATTGTTTTCTCCACCAAGACCTGATATATTTCCAGTAATCATTTCCCTTTTCAAGCCGAGAAACTGAACTGTGGCTTCGGTTACAAAGGACCCTTGAGAGCCTTGATCCAGAAGAGCGCGAATGGTATAGTAATTACCGTTTTTTGCTTTGGCATTGACTAATGCAGTTGCCAATAAAACTTCTTCGTTATTGCTTGCAGAGAAGCAAGATGTGATGATTGTCGGAAGTGGGTCATCTTCGGTTGTTTCTTCAGCTTCCTGAACCACACCTACATTGCTTGTACCTTCTACAGCCCTGACAGCGGATGAGTCACTATTCGAATTGAAATGAAGTAGCGAATGATGTCGCTGCTTGCAGATGCGACATGGAGTGGGATTTTGACAGTTTTTGACGGAATGGAAGCCTCCCAAGCAATTGAAACACAAACCCTTGGTTCGGACGAAATCACGACGTGCGTCAACAATCAATTTTAAAAATTGCTTACAAAATATCAGTCGGTGAAACTCAGAGCAAAGTGGGCATTGACTACCTTGAGCTACATGACAAGTTTGTGGCTTTTGAAAATTTGTAGTCCCGTAATGGTTAAATGGTTTTTTCGTCTCTATAAATTCTAATGCTCTAAAACGGTTAGTACAAAATTTTTTGAATTGATAAAATGTGGGTAGCTCGTCGGTGGTCAGCTCCGATGAAGCCGTCAACTCCCACTGTTTTCTAGTTTCGGAGTCTAACTTGAGAGTCAGCAGGTGTATGATCATGACGTCCCAAGTACTCACATCTATGTTTATGGTTCTCAAGGCATGCAAGCAATCAGTACTTGTGTCGATCAAGTCCTTCAAGAAGGCTGCTGACTCACAAGTGCTGTTCCTTTGGGACAATAATCTTTTTAAAATGGTTTGACAAATAAATCTCCTATTGTTATATCTTTGTTTTAATAATTCCCAACTCTCTTGGTAGTTTGCATCTGAGATCGGAGTATGGCGGAGCAATTGTTCTGCTTCTCCGCTTAAGTATCCTTTTAAATAGTGCATTTTTTGCACGTTATCTAATCCTTCATTGTTGTGAATAAGAGCTTCAAATAAATCACGAAAAGTCACCCATTCTGTGTATTTACCACAAAATGTAGGTATAATAACCTTAGGTAGTTTAATTTGACTTTGCTTAGCACTCGCTCCTGACACCATAGTCAGTGCTCGATGTTCATCAGGTTGAGGAGAAAGGATTTTAGATGTAGACCTTAACTCAGTTTTATATTCTAAGTACAGAGAATCTGTCAGTTCATAAACATCTTTGGTGACATATGCACTAGCATTATATTCAGGTTTATCAGAATAAGATCTCATTAGTTGTTTATGACCTGCAGAGAACTCTTGCCACATCTCTTCTAATTTCTCAAGTCTGACTTCGATATAAGACTGAGTGATTTGATCTTTGGGCGACTTCTTGTAGTTTTTAAATGCGTTACCTATTTGGTTAAAACCATCTATTTGCACATTGATTAATGCTTCCATTGTAGCAGTATGATTTGCTTCTATGGACATGTTGACAGGTTTGGAACAAGAATCCACCAAAAAACTTTAAACGAGAAAGAGAGAACGCATGACGACTTAAAAACGCAAAAATACTTTGAATGTTATGAATGAATTCAAAAAATTTAATTGGTTAACTGAACGACCTTTGAAAATTTTATAAGTGTATGGAATAAAATTTGAAAATTTTACAAGTCCATAGAATAAAATCTGAAAAAATTACAAGTCCATAGAATAAGTTTTGAAAATTTTACAAGTCCATAGAATAAAATCTGAAAAAATTACAAGTCTATAGAATAAGTTTTGAAAATTTTACAAGTCCATAATATGATGATTGAAGGTTTTCTTGACCTCGGATATGTATTTCTACACTTTTAAGTTATTACACTAATCTTGGTTATTTTCAAGTTATAGTTGCATATAATAAAGTTCACTCGTCGATTCGTGTTGGGTTTGGTCGAATCTTTGCACAGTTAAAAATTCACTACTGCGTCGACGGATACCCTCGAGGATGAACTCCATCTAATGGGGACTATATGTAACGTAACTCACGGTTTGTTCTTCTATGGATATCGTGTTAAGATGTAACCTCCTTAACTGCTGGTATGACTTTCTTCTGCCGCATTCAAGATTTGAAATGACTTGGGTACCAGTCTGCTTTTCGCTGTGCCACTGCGCCTGGTAGTATGTACTGTTCACGGAACGTGATGATGCCGTGGCCGTTGCGTTCCAATGATTACACTGCTTGATACTTTTGATAGTAAGTACGATTGAATATGTTTGTGAACCGTATTAACATAACGTCACTGATTTTAATTTTCGATTCATAGGACCATGTATAAATTGCGGTAAGATGATATTTTACAAATTATTAATTAAATAAAACGGTGAAAATTCTCACTTCAGGTTTTTTATTTGGTGACATTGACATTGTGTTTTCAAAAGATACATTTTTAACGTAAATTTCTATTATGCCTATACCAACGAGGTTTTGTACGTAAAAGGTTAGGTTCAACATATATAATATGTACATATAATATTTATAGTCATATACATTCAAAAAATCAAAAATCAAATCAAAAAATCAAAATATTTTTATTATCATTAATTAACAAATTTTAAAGTGTACAATGTCTGGGGCCTTCCTTTAGGCTACGAAGCCTGTGTTGGAACGCCCCGCTCTTCCTTAAGTTTAATAACAATAATAAGATTAAACACATTTCTAATAAATAGATCACAATAAGTACTTATATTTTAATAATAATAATAGTATATTATTTATTAATATGCCTCATATAAATATTACGTAGGTACTTACATAGGGTGGATGACGTGAGATTGTGTGAGTGTGTGTGTGTGTGTGTGTGCGTGTGCGTGTGTGTTTTTGAGCATGTGTGTGATTGAGTGTGAGTGCGCGCGCGGGTTGTGTATTGTAAATGACGTATGCAATCGAATCATGTCACCGTTCTAGTAGTTGTTCAGTCTCATCATAGGTTTTACCTTGAAGCCACTTAAATATGGTGGTTTTACAGTTATGGTAGGTCATATTATGTATGTCTAGGTATTTGTTCAGTACATTATACAGGTGTCTGGACAGTATGGGAAATTGTTTGGAGGCAAATTTTGTTGTTGTCTTATTCAAGTTTAGTATTCTATCTTTTCTTCTTTTCTGTTTCGCGTTTCTGTCGTATGGCAAGATCTTATGTAATTTTAGAATTGTGTTCATAATATAAAGCTGCCTACCGGAGAGTAGTTTCGACAATTTGTATAAACTGTGTGTAGGGAATCTTTGATTTTTGTAGTACATGACTTTAATGAGACCACGCTGAGCACGTTCCAATTGTAAATATATGGTTTTACATTGAATTTAGGCTGTGTGGTGACGGCAGTAAGAATATATTTGCCACCTACCAAGTTAGGGAACTTTTTCGATGGGTGTTATAAGAGTCGACTAAGGGACAGTACTACGCTGATCATTCCAATTATTTGAGATGGAGGCAGGGCAGCAGCCTCATCATAATGGACACATTACTGCAATCACCAATCCGTTTGCCCAGTGTGGCTATTATGGGCATTATGTCCTACCTAATGTGCCAATACGCATAAATAAAATAATATTAGAAGAGGCCCACGTCAAGACCACTGTATTAAACTGATGATGTGATATTGGATTTGATAAGAAGGTATCCTTCTACCATTAAAGTGTATTTATCTCATAAAATCATCTATAGGTACTCATATCCATCAGTATAAAGCATAATAATCTTATTAATCTTCCACAGCCTTAGATACCATGGACCCTTTGATATTGTTACGTTCGTGGGGTGGGTTTTCTATAGAAAATGTATAAATAAGCCACTAATTAAAACTGAGACTTTAATTACTAATTAAAAGAACAAACACCAAACTAAAACACTGATCACACACTTAACACTTCGCAAACTCGCAGTTAGAATCGCAGTTTTCGCTCTTGATGTTATCTCTTCGCTGTCTCTTCACATCCTTCCAGAACATTCTCTCATGCTGTCTTTATCTAATAGTGCTTTCTCTTTCACTCCTATGGGAAATATAGCTATATACCGATTTGTACTTGAGAGGCCCAAAAGGGGTCCTGAAAACGCCTGAAAACGGGTTTTCAGGTTATTGCGCCATCGGATAGAGGGTATCCTGAAACGGCCTGAAAACATGTTTCAGGCGCCTGAAAACGACGGTATCTGGGGTGAATATTTGATTTTGTAGTATGTGAAAGAGGACCTTCTGAAACGGCCTGAAAACGCATTTCAGCCTGCTGAAAACGCTTCTAACGTGTCTAAAATCATATTTGTAGTTTTTATCATGCCACCGGCGTAACACTACCCCCTCCTAAGACATGCTCGTCCCGAGCATCATTATTTCCGTGGTATTTGGCGAGCCGGTCAACGTGAACAATCTTGCATGGGCTTCGTAAATTCCTCCGTATCCGATACGTAACGTCATTGATCTTCGTAACCACTGTACGAGCTGCCATCCATGGTTTACCGTTGGATACTTTTTCCACAACTACACATCGACGCCCTCCCTGACTTGCTGTTCCTGGTAAACGCACTGGGACTCGAACCTGTGCCTTTGGTAGGAGAACAGGTCTTCTAGAGCAGTAAACATTCCCACTAATTCTTCCTTCCATTGGAACCTCATCAAATCTAGTTTTCAGGACTCCAACTTCCATGTCAATTTTATAACCATGGCACCTCATAAAATCTAGTCCAATAATACAGTCATCAATTATGTCGGCAACAATCACTTTGTGCCGATAAATGTGCTTGCCAATTCTTAAATCCACTCCTGTCTCTCCCTTGATAGGAATATACTGGCCAGTGGCTGTAAGCAGCTGTAGATGCGTCGGCTGGACTACATGACCTCGAGTCAGGTGTTTCAGAAGCCAATGATTAATCACCGTCCGAGAGGCTCCGGTGTCGATAGTAAGGTTACATGGTATTCCACCAATTTCTCCCTTGACGACCAGACTATTCCCGTCGTTGGCTTGTGAGATAACTACTGGGACATTTCGACCTCCAGCCAGCACTCGTCCCTTAGTCCTGGCTCTTACTCGTTTCCCTGCTGCGGCTCTGGTCGTACAGAGCCCTTATTCCTGGTCACAGGGGATTCATCTCGTTCTCTCCTGCTGCTTCTTTTCGGGCAACTAGTTTGTATATGGCCAAGTTCTCCACAATGGTAACATCGTGGCCCAAACTTCCGATGAGGTGCAATGCTTCTTTTCGGGCAACTAGTTTGTATATGGCCACGTTCTCCACAATGGTAACATCGTGGCCCAAACTCCCGATGAGGTGCAATCGGCTCCCTGGCAGAAATCTCACGTAGCTTATACGATCCTGATGAATCTTGGCGTACAGCTTCAACTTCTAGGGCATGAGCTACGGCATCCTTAAGGCTTTCGTGGTGCCCTAGTCGTACTGCCGCCCTTACTTCCAAATCTCGGATCCCATCAACAAATGCCTGCACCAGCATGGTTTTTATCAAAGAGTCAGCTGAACGTTGGTATGCCTTTCTGACCAGCTTTTCAATTTCAAGGGCCCATTGTTGCAATGTCTCATTACGTCCCTGCGTTCTGTCTTTCAGCTGAGCTCGGTAGACATGTTCCAGATGACTGTCTCCGTAACGGGCTTCTAATGCTTCTAGAAGCCGGTCGTAAGTTTGCTCTTTTCCAAGAGCTTCTAGAATTGTAAGAGCCTCGTCACGAAGTGCCAGCGTCAGAGCCGTCATCGCTTGCTTCTTACTCCAACCGTTTGCTTTGGACACAGACTCAAACTGTAGCTTGTACGCCGCCCACGAAGATGTTCCATCAAAAGGAGGTGCCTTAAATTTTCCACCTCCCGGCACAGATATCTCGGGTGCGCAGGTACTGATGCCATTAGCTACTTTTAATTCAAGCTTCTGGAGGCGACGCTCAACCGCTTCCTCTATAACATGAATCTTGTTCTCCATGTCACTGAGCTTCCCTTGGACTTCGTACATTTCTTGCTTCCATTCAGTAGCAGCCTTGTGCAACTCTTGAAGAATCAATTTCGACTGTTCTTCTTGTTTCCGCGACTGTTCTTCTTGTTTCCGCGACAGTTCTTCTTGTTTCCGCAACTGTTCTTCTTGTTTCCGCGACTGTTCTTCTTGTTTCCGCAACTGTTCTTCTTGTTTCCGCGACTGCTCCTTCAGGAGAATCAGAATAGTTCTGAGGTCTACGTCTTGAGTACTCTTAGCCTGCAAACCAGACGTTCCGGGCTTAGATGCAGTATCCTCACATGCTAGAGGTTCTTCAGGTACTGCAATATCCTCCCGCGCTGCAGGTTCCTCGCGTGCAGCTTGGCTCCGGGTCACAACTCCTTTTGGCTCGGTCTCGTTGTCACGTGGCGTTATACCCATTTTCTATCCCACTTCTGACACCAAATGTTACGTTCGTGGGGTGGGTTTTCTATAGAAAATGTATAAATAAGCCACTAATTAAAACTGAGACTTTAATTACTAATTAAAAGAACAAACACCAAACTAAAACACTGATCACACACTTAACACTTCGCAAACTCGCAGTTAGAATCGCAGTTTTCGCTCTTGATGTTATCTCTTCGCTGTCTCTTCACATCCTTCCAGAACATTCTCTCATGCTGTCTTTATCTAATAGTGCTTTCTCTTTCACTCCTATGGGAAATATAGCTATATACCGATTTGTACTTGAGAGGCCCAAAAGGGGTCCTGAAAACGCCTGAAAACGGGTTTTCAGGTTATTGCGCCATCGGATAGAGGGTATCCTGAAACGGCCTGAAAACATGTTTCAGGCGCCTGAAAACGACGGTATCTGGGGTGAATATTTGATTTTGTAGTATGTGAAAGAGGGCCTTCTGAAACGGCCTGAAAACGCATTTCAGCCTGCTGAAAACGCTTCTAACGTGTCTAAAATCATATTTGTAGTTTTTATCATGCCACCGGCGTAACACTATTAAGACACCTGAATGGATGCCTTGGTATACCAGCATAGAAGAAAGGGGAAGATGCCATGCCAGAGGACCTAACCCTTTGATATAGCAAGAATCCTTTTCCCTTTGAGATAGCAGTGATGAGTATTTGTTGCGTTGCAACCTCAGTGCGCAAAAGTACTCGTTATCATCACATCAATTCAACTGCGGTCACATGAGTCAGCGGCAGCGGTGAAACGCTGGAATGTGGAAGACCTAGCTAACCACGAATAAATAAATATTAATATATATAGTCTTTTTCCTTTTTTAGTTTTAGTAGGTACACACGCCAACCCAGTTAACTCTATCAAAGATTTCGATTCTGGACCGTGCACGTGTTTCACTTAGTCGATTTGACCAAACTTTGATTCGAAATATAACGCTTATTTTCGAATAGTCATGTCAAATCTCCTTAGTACTTTAACACTATAGAAGAGTATACCAACGAGAAAGCGTTATTCTTCGAATAAAAGTTTGGTGAAACGCAGCCTTAGTTTTATTTTCAGTGACGTCTCAATTGTTTTTTCTTAAAATCTTGAATTGGTCCCGATCTGTCTTTGTCACCCATTCTTGATTCGTCGTTTTAAGTGGGGTCAACTATATCAACTTTGGTAATTTGTTGTATTGTCTATTTCATATTGCTCATTTAAGCCTTCGTCAACATCTTCTTTGGGTGTGTTGCTCTAACTACTATCTTGCTATACTATTTATGCTAACTATAAAAAATAAGCGACACAATCAGAACGGCATCAATTTAAGAACTTGACATACGACGACTGAGAGTACTGTACGCTTAGCACATCATGATTGCTATGTCAATATGTTATCGCGAGATAGATTTCCCAACTTTTACCAACAATATGAATAAAAGGGAGATGGATAGTCTATCTCGCGGCGACATATTGTCGCACTGATCCTGTGCTAAGTTTACTGAGACGAACCATGACGATACCGCTGTCAATACAATGTTTACCTCATCATAACACTAACCTTTTCAATGCCACGGCAAAAACAGCAGCTGTCACTCCATCCACGCCACCAAAGTGTCACAAAGGAATTTGTCAAAAACTATAAGCAAGTGCGACTAGGTCTCTATTGATCTGTGACTTGTATATCGGTCTTTGGCGTTGAAACAGTGGTACCAACATAACCGTTATCGCCGTCCACAAGGTTTCAATTAGATTGGTCAATGACTGATATATTGGTAGGTACTGATTAACAAGAGAGTTTCAACGCCAAAGACTATTTGTAAGTCACCATCCACAAAATAACATGTAACTATGCACGTGCGTAAAGTTCAAATTTAGCTTTTATATTTTACGTGGCGTTGAAAAGGTTGAAGCAAGTCACCAGTCTCACGACTCACCAGTCAGGTATTTGGAATATAGTTGATTTTTGTGGTAAAACATGTTAGTTTATTGGTGTCTGCAAATGACTTTGCATTTATTCGTAACTCTTACACGCATCCAGTCCAATTGCCTTATTCATAAAACATCAAGACACATTAGTTAACTGTGTTGGCGATGAAATGATTATATTTAGCTATTTTTGTAACGAACAGGTTGTGTAGCCAATATGCCAATCGCTAACATTCAGTCGCGAACGAAACTCAACTGTCTTCGTCACACCAATAAGAAAGAGTGACAGAGAGAAAACTACGATACACTACCTGCTCAGCGTAGCGTAGCGATTGGCACCTTACCTAACATAGCTACGGACTCAGATCTATCGACCTCTTTTGAAAAACAAGTTCAGTTTCTCAAAAGAGGTTGGTGACAGATTGCAAACTCTGTTGCCAAACTTAAAGAAATCTGCATTAACAAGCAACTCGCAGCTACAATCGTCTTTTTTCAATTGTAAAGATTAAAAAGAGAAGTGTGGCTGCAAGTTGATGTCAAACACAAGATAATATATGCTAGCCTTGCTGTAGGAATTAACGTGACTGTAATCATAACATTACCTCCTGATAACAGTAGGTAAGGACATTTTTTCGCCGCCAATGAATTGATATAACTGATAAAATATATGTTCATTTAACACTACGAAGCTGATACTTACTTAGTTGAGTTAGTTGTTTACATGCAATTTGTTGCTTGGCGTGTGTTGCTCGCTTTTATTTTTTGACGCGGCGGTGAAAAGGTAAACGAAAAGGTGCCACTTCGTCACTTAAATTGATGGCTTTTCCTTTTGACATAGTGTAGTTTTGAGTAGTGTATTGCGTGCTTTTTCCTTAACTACGATCGGTTATGCGTTTAAATTTGGAACAGATTTTTAAATTCCAGTGGGTCTCCATTCCAGTATCCATAAATATTAAAATAGTAAACGACACGAAACGTCATTTCAATACGTTTTCCTTATACAAGCCATACGACATTCAATCTCGATTAATCGGAGAATAGGCACCATATGTGATTGTCTATTTGTTCAAATCAATTTTGACAGGAAAACCACTATTATTCCGTTTAGTACGGTCAAACTGATGTACATTAAACTCGCAAAGCATGCAGTATAGCTGCAGTTTTGGTATGTTGCTTAGACACCATAGGGCACTATAAAACCACATTTGGCAAGCAAAAAAAGTTGTGCTAGTTACGTAGTACGTGAAAAACTGCGAAATTTACGGTCATTTTTGAATTTCTGATTTCTATTAAAAAAACCTTACGTTTATTGACATTATATGTTAGGAAGCGCTTAAAGATTAATAAATTTCCAACAAGTTGAGCTAACATGTAAAACCGTAGGTCTTATAGTTTCAGAGATTTGCGACTTCTTAAAAGTACTCTTTTTTGTAAACTAGCGTTATTTTGAGTTTTCCTAACGTTTTCGGCTTAATATCGCCTCACCTAATTATGCTACGAATAACATGCAATAATGACCTTATAGCGCACTTAATATTCTTTCGTTAAAGGTTAAAATCATGTCAGCAAACTTTGTAATTGAAAATAAAAACGCGTAATTCAAAAGGCAGTAGGCCCGCTATCTAAGTTTTTCATACAAATCGCAAGTCGTGTTGCAAAGCTGCAAATTTAGTATATTACGAGCCCCGATGCATATGTTCTCGTCCAGTTAGACAGTTTTTCGAGATTATTCTGTTCATCCGGGGGAAAAGGTTTAGAGACAAAACCTTCACTATTCAATAGTAGTACTAAAGTAGTTTCTTTGAGTATAAAATATTTGGATTTAATAAATCAGAATTTAAAAAAAACTATTTTACGAGAGGTATTTTTTTAAATTTTTTCCACAATTTTTAATTTTGTAAATAATCAATGAATGTAAAGAACGCCATTAATATTAAAGACGACATGGTACACCTGATGCACTGCGAATTTTGCGTCAAGCTTATAAGCGCGGAATTACGGTGGTGAACAAAAATATAATTTAGACACTGCGGCTGCCCTACGCAGAAATCAAGTATCTCGAAATTTATCAAAAGAAGTTTTTTACACCATTGGATTCACCGTTTTAAAATGCACTTTTTAGTATTTAATTTTTTTAACCGACTTCAAAAAAAGGAGGAGGTTCTCAATTCGACTGAATTTTTTTTTTTTTGTTGTATGTATGTTACCTGATATCTCCGAGAATAGTGAACCGATTCTAAAATTTCTTTTTGTGATCGAACGTGTATTACCCCGAGATGGTCCCATTGGCACCAAGTTGGGGTCTGATGATGGGATCCTGGAGAAATCGAGGGATCTCTTCAAATGTTATAGGTATATGTATGGCGCTTTTGGTAATTTTCATTCATTTACAAGAATTTGCATTCAGAAAGTAGGATTTGAGGAAACCAATGATGGAAACAAGTCGGGAATCTTGGAGAAACCGGTTGAAGTCGGTTTTTTAAATTTTTAATTTGGTGATTATTTAATAATGAATATTTTTCTAAATACAGAACTTTAAAATTCAAATTCAAATTCAAAACTTTATTGCCAATAAGGAAAGTCCATGCAATAGTAAATGTACAGTACAATTATGTTAAATTATGAAATAAACAAATTACAGAGACAAAAGTGTAAAATTCTTAAAAGTATAAAATTCTTAATAAAACATGCATTAGGTACACAAAATGTACATTAGATTAAAATAGTGAAACATATCATCATACAAATTATTATTACGTCATCATTACATATTATTAAACAAATTATTAAATTAACAAATTTCAAATATTCTACCAAAGTATTCATCCAAATTATAGAAAGGCCGATATAACAAATGTTTTTTCAGGTTTGCACTGAATTCTCTAATGTTACTAGAATTTTTAATACTAATGTCAAGGAAATTATATATCTTAATTGCACCATAATTAATACTTTTCTTAAAATTAATGTAATTTGAGTTTGGTAAAGCAAGATCTAGTTTGCGACGCAACGGATACTTTTCACATTGTTTTTTCAGTGTATATGAACTTATGTTTTTGTGGACGAAAATACATATTTTGTATATATACAGGGCGGTTACCGTTAAAATGTCATTATCAATAAATAAGCCTCTATGTGTCTCAGGTAAGTATCCCTCAATAAAACGTAAACATTTTTTTTGTAATAGTAGGATCCTGTTCGATACACTCAAACTACCGCACCACGCTTCAATGCCATAACATATGGTACTTTCGGCGTAAGAGTAGTAAATTGTTTTCAGGGTTTGCTTTTCACTAACTTTGGCCATTGATTTGAGTGAGTAACAAGCACTTCCAAGACGTTTCTCAGTGTTTTCTATGTGGCTATGCCATCTTAGGAATGAGTCTAGCTCGATACCTAGAAAGCGAATAGACTCCGATTTATTTATAGGAAGGTCCAGTGTACAGTCTTCGGAATTAAATGCGCGCCTAAAGACCATATAGAAACATTTATCATTATTTAGGGACAAGCAATTTGCGGCAAACCATTCTGTTAAGTTTTTCCAACCATATTTTGTTAAATGCTGTAATTTTATGTAACTTTCTGCTCCAAGTATTAGGCTAGTGTCATCAGCATATAGGTACGGGGTCCCACTATTGAAATTCTCTGGCAGATCATTTATAAATATTATGAACAGCAAAGGCCCAAGAACAGACCCCTGTGGAACGCCACGACTTATTATACCTTCATCAGATTTATAGGTGTTATTATCATTTTCGACATCATTTATACCCTTAATTTCTACATATTGTCTACGCCCGGTCAAATAGGAAGATAAAAGGTTTAGCACGTTACCGCGCATGCCATAGTATTCTAATTTGTAAAGCAGAATTGCATGATCAACACAGTCAAATGCTTTACTTAGGTCACAGAATATCCCTGCACATTTCATATCGACATTAAGATTATTCATTATCTCTGAGGTAAGTTTGGTGATAGCAGTACTTGTATTTTTTCCCTTTAGAAAGCCATATTGGTTCGTTGATAGGTAACAGTTATCGATCATGTATGTTTCAATGCGGTCAGCTAGGCACTTTTCAAATATTTTTGAGATTACCGAGAGCAAAGATATGGGCTTGTATTTGCTAATTAGTGATTTACTGCCTTTTTTGTACACTGAAACCACTTTAGCAATTATTAGTGCGTTAGGGAATGTTCCTGCCTTAATATGCTCGTTAAAAATAAGACACAACGGTATGCAAAGTATATCAATGTTATTCTTTATAGTTTTTGTATGTATATCATCAGGTCCACATGAATTACTATTTTTCAAGTCTTTAGTAACCTTGATGACTTCAGGTTCCACAATAGGTTTCAAAAACATAGACTTAGTGTTATCTATTTGTTTCCTTTTTAGTAGCGTTTTAAACGAATTTGTGTTTGTATTATTAATTTTCAAAGTTTCACCTACACTAAGAAAAAATCCAAGTATCTTTTTTTAACGCGGTATTCTACGCTAAAAACAAGTATATAACCTAATTCTACGTTGAAATCAAGTATCTTGCAAAAGATAACTTGAATTTCATATAGATTACTGAGTTACTTGACTTCAGCGTAGAAATATTGATATAGATCGCGGAGTTACTTAACTTTAGCATAGAAATATTGATATAGATCGCGGAGTTACTTGACTTTAGCGTAGAAATTTTCATTTTATTAGGATACCAAAACCTTATATTTATATTTATTTGAGTTTCGGGTAGAAATTGTCCTGTGGTACCTTTTTAATTCAAATAATGAATCTGGCTGTTTTTTCATACGTTTGTCAGTCATAGTTAGTATACATACGTGAAGTGTTATTTAAGTGCTTATTATCTGATAAATGAAGTGTTTTCCTGGCTGTATAAGTTATTTAAAGTGAAAAGACGCAAAGAACACTGGAATGGTTTCATTCAAATGCTCGCCATAGGGCAAAACAGATAGTTTCTACATTATGTTTAGAAAATAATTACATGAGTAAAATTCGAGATAGAAAATAATTACATGAGTAAAATTCGAGAATTGTGGTAGTTTCTACCACGAGCTAAATGTGATGAAAAATTATAAAAATGACAACTTAAGGAATTTGTTATTGAAAAACGTGGTCGAAGTTTGCTTCATAAACGGATATGAGACTGTATTTTATATAAAAATAATTTGAATAAGGAATAGAAATTAGTGGACTTCTTACAGAAAAAATACACAGTGCACGAATTACCAAAAAAAAAACAATGTTTTAGGAGGCAGAGGTCAGCAAAAACAAGAGATTGTGGAAAAGTTAGTGCCCTTAATGCTAAGTAATTAGCAATTATTTTGAACCCAATTACAAGAAAATTCACAATCACTAGATTTAATAGAGGAAGGTGAACTAGTTAGTACAGATGTTTGAATAAGGTTGATTTATATAGGTATTTTTATCTTTATGTTCTGTACCAGGTGTAAATAATAAAATATACATACAACTATATTGTATGTTGATTTAACAAAACTATAACTTTCCATTGTTTTTATGTCTTCCACGCGTGCGTCTAGATATTTTCCACAGACTGTCGGTTTTGAAGTTCTTTTTTGGTTCGGTATTTGAGGTATTTGTAGTTTCCTACAATTTAAGTAATTGATGTAATTTTTTAAGCATTTCTGTATGAGAAATACTTCGATCCAGAAAAAGAAAATTGTGCTACACTTATGAATTTTAAAACAACTTGCATTCAAAGAGAATAGGGGCTTATTTTGAAATACCTACTACATTAATATTGAAATAATATATTTTACACAAGTATGACATACACTAAATTATTGGCATCTAAAATGTAGTATAAAATATGCTTGTGTTATAAACTTATAAAGAAGAAGCTTACTAAATTACGAAATTATATACATCACGGCGTAGGGCCCTTTTATATCAGGTTCGGCCGAGCTATAGGGAGGTGGTTTAGCTATCTACGCACTTATGGGTGTAAGCATGGACTCATAATGAAAAACACAAGATGAATTAAGATCTTTTTTTATTACTACTCTGGTTCGCAAGAGTTAAACCACCACATGAGAAGAACCAGGAAGAAACTCAGCGGGTTGAATGTTTTAATCTTTTCAAATCATTGGTAATTACAATTTTAGATCATTACAATAGGTACCTACACACTTAAAACACGATTAATTAAAACACTAATTAGAAAACGACTGGAGAGTTCTAAGTTTGAGTCCATGCTTCACCAATTTAAAAACACAAGAAATAACGTATTTAATACAACACAATATTTTCCTCAAGCTATCACAATGTAACACGCTTTCATTTATAAATGGGGACTATGATAAAGAGGGAGGACGAGATTGAATAATTATGTATGGTGAAAAGTTTTAGTGTTAAAATTAAATAAATTTGTACAATATGGAATTATTTTGTCCTAGACGAAGACGCTTATTTGTCGTTAAAGGTTACAATCAAGTTACAAAGTGTTATATTTCTTTTTAGAGTTAAATTTATTATTAACTTTTTAGTTCATTTTATACACAAATAATAAAAGCTTGTTTTTAAAAAGGTTTTTTTTTCTTTAATTTTATTTTTAACTTTTTAGTACCTCTATTTTTAATTCGAGATTTACTACGACGTAGTTCGCAGCGCGTAGCAGCGTTATTCCGTCATGAAGTCCGTAGTTCGTTCACATGATATGTAATATGTACTGATTTAAATATCAATACTTAATGTTGAAATTATGTAATCACTTGTTAGTTATTTGTAACGTTTCTCATTCTATCCATTTCTTTTAATGCATCAACATTACAAGGTTTCTTTGACGTCAACTTGGAGCAGTCAAGTTCTTCGATTTGAAGACCTGCTAAAGACCTAACTCGGCTTAAAGCTACATAAGCTTGACCAGCAGTGAACAATTTGGAGCCTAGATAAATAACAGCATGATCTACAGTAGTTCCCTGCATTTTATGCACAGTTGAAGCCCAAGACAAGACAATCGGGAGCATTCTTCTTTCAGCTGTGCCGTGATTAAATTTAGCAGGAAATTGAACTGATTTAGGGTGTATTATGTGAATGCCATCGTTACCAAAGTCTACGCGAACCGATGGCACATCGCTATCGTATAGTTGAGCACGTCTGTAATTTCAGTGATGTGACCTATTGCTCCATTCACAAGTCCCTTAGCAACGTCAACGTTAGACCTCAACATAACTTTAGCACCAACAAATATTTCTAGTTCTTTTGGAAGACCTCCTGTTTTGTTAATGTCCGTGTGTATTATTTTATTAATATCAATCTGATCATTCTTTTTTGATCCATCAATTGATCTTGTGTTATTATTTTAAACATTTGTGTATTCTTCTTCCTAAAATGTTCGAGAACGGCTGAATTATGTTTATTGACCTGCTGATTCGTTGGGTAAATACGTAGAGCTTTTTCAATCGGAGACTCGTGAAGACGAATCAAACGAGACTAAACTCGATGGGGTTGCGCCGTTTAATTACGGAGTTCCTATGGCCACCTTCCAACTCCAACATCAGACCCTGGTTACCATAATATAGTATCAATGTACTCGTCAAAACTAATCCAATGAGCTCAAACTCGATAGGGTTGCATCGTTTAATTACGGAGTTCCTATGGCCACCTTCCGGCTCCATCATCAGACCCTGGTTACCATATAGTATCAAAGTACTCGTCAAGACTAATCCAATGAGCTCAAACTCGATAGGGTTGCATAGTTTAATTACGAGTTCCTATGGCCACCTTCCGGCTCCATCATCAGACCCTGGTTACCATATAGTATCAAAGTACTTGTCAAGACTAATCCAATGAGCTCAAACTCGATAGGGTTGCATCGTTTAATTACGGAGTTCTTATGGCCACCTTCCGGCTCCATCATCAGACCCTGGTTACCATATAGTATCAAAGTACTCGTCAACACTAATCCAATGAGCCCAAACTCGATGGGGTTGCGTCGTTTAATTACGGAGTTCCTATGGCCACCTTCCGGCTCCATCATCAGACCCTGGTTACCATATAGTATCAAAGTACTCGTCAAGACGAATCCAATGAGCTCAAACTCGATAGGGTTGCATCGTTTAATTACGGAGTTCCTATGGCCACCTTCCGGCTCCATCATCAGACCCTGGTTACCATATAGTATCAAAGTACTCGTCAAGACTAATCCAATGAGCTCAAACTCGATAGGGTTGCATCGTTTAATTACGGAGTTCCTATGGCCACCTTCCGGCTCCATCATCAGACCCTGGTTACCATATAGTATCAAAGTACTCGTCAAGACTAATCCAATGAGCTCAAACTCGATAGGGTTGCATAGTTTAATTACGAGTTCCTATGGCCACCTTCCGGCTCCATCATCAGACCCTGGTTACCATATAGTATCAAAGTACTTGTCAAGACTAATCCAATGAGCTCAAACTCGATAGGGTTGCATCGTTTAATTACGGAGTTCCTATGGCCACGTTCCGGCTCCATCATCAGACCCTGGTTACCATATAGTATCAAAGTACTTGTCACGACTAATCCAATGAGCTCAAACTCGATAGGGTTGCATCGTTTAATTACGGAGTTCCTATGGCCACCTTCCGGCTCCATCATCAGACCCTGGTTACCATATAGTATCAAAGTACTCGTCAAGACTAATCCAATGAGCTCAAACTCGATAGGGTTGCATCGTTTAATTACGGAGTTCCTATGGCCACCTTCCGGCTCCATCATCAGACCCTGGTTACCATATAGTATCAAAGTACTCGTCAAGACTAATCCAATGAGCTCAAACTCGATAGGGTTGCATAGTTTAATTACGAGTTCCTATGGCCACCTTCCGGCTCCATCATCAGACCCTGGTTACCATATAGTATCAAAGTACTTGTCAAGACTAATCCAATGAGCTCAAACTCGATAGGGTTGCATCGTTTAATTACGGAGTTCCTATGGCCACGTTCCGGCTCCATCATCAGACCCTGGTTACCATATAGTATCAAAGTACTTGTCACGACTAATCCAATGAGCTCAAACTCGATAGGGTTGCATCGTTTAATTACGGAGTTCCTATGGCCACCTTCCGGCTCCATCATCAGACCCTGGTTACCATATAGTATCAAAGTACTCGTCAAGACTAATCCAATGAGCTCAAACTCGATAGGGTTGCATCGTTTAATTACGGAGTTCCTATTGCCACCTTCCGGCTCCATCATCAGATCAGACCCTGGTTACCATATAGTATCAAAGTACTTGTCAAGACGAATCTAATGAGCTCAAACTCGATAGGGTTGCATCATTTAATTACGGAGTTCCCATGGCCACCTTCCGGCCCCATCATCAGATCAGCTCTATGGCACAATAACATTGCATTGTCATCCGATTTATACATGCATTCTAAATTTCAGCTCAATCGGAAACCGGGAAGTGGATCAAATTTAAGTTGCAAGATTTGATTACAGAACGACAGACAACGGGACAGGTGAAACTAAATAAAAGCTTGTAAATATGCTTGTGTTATAAACTTATAAAGAAGAAGCTTACTAAATTACGAAATTATATACATCACGGCGTAGGGCCCTTTTATATCAGGTTCGGCCGAGCTATAGGGAGGTGGTTTAGCTATCTACGCACTTATGGGTGTAAGCATGGACTCATAATGAAAAACACAAGATGAATTAAGATCTTTTTTTATTACTACTCTGGTTCGCAAGAGTTAAACCACCACATGAGAAGAACCAGGAAGAAACTCAGCGGGTTGAATGTTTTAATCTTTTCAAATCATTGGTAATTACAATTTTAGATCATTACAATAGGTACCTACACACTTAAAACACGATTAATTAAAACACTAATTAGAAAACGACTGGAGAGTTCTAAGTTTGAGTCCATGCTTCACCAATTTAAAAACACAAGAAATAACGACTTTCGTCATGATGCTAGGAAATAACGATCTGAATCTGAATCTAACGAACTATTGAATCTAGTCAAACTCCTCTTACTCTGGAGTGCACTTAATCAAATCTATTCGCGGTCTCAAGATAGACTTAAGGAAAGGAATGATCATAATCTGAATCTATTCCAAGTCTAGGCAAGAATCAATCTTTCGAAGTCTAACGCGGGAATCAGAATGAATTGAAGTCTAACGCGCGAATGCCAATGCATCATGAAAACAGCGCTAGTGACCTTTTATACTGTCAGGTCTTAAACTACCTGCTTCACAGGCGGGTAGATCTCAACCGGGTTTTATTATCTACCTGCATGGACTAAAGCAAAGACCACTCGAAGCAATACATTGCTTATCGTTTTCTAGATTTAGTAACTCTTAACAAATTAATTCTAAACATTGCAAACAAAACTGTTCTCATCGTAAATAACACAATTCTGGCGATCGAAGACTCGACGTGACGTACAGGTCTGCGCTGCGCCAACTGAAGCGCGACTCCGACATACAGATACTTGTTTTTTTGTAGAAAAGCTTTAAAATTATCTT